>PVJA010004751.1:29839-83810 GCA_004027025.1 Myocastor coypus | reverse complement strand
CTATGCAGTTTAGGCTGGCCTTGAGCTCACTTTTGTAGCCCAGGCTGGTCTCAAATTCGCATTGATCCTCCTGCCTCAGCCTCCTAAGTGCAGGGATTACAGGTTTGAGCCACCACACCTGGCTCTATACCTAGGACTTTTCTTTTTTTTGCAGGACCAGAGTTTGAACTCAGGACCTTGCACTTGCCCGGCATACCCTTGTGCCATGGAGCTATCTCTCTAGCCCCTTAACCCTTCTAAATTTAATTTTCAAAAATTTTTTTTGTTTTGGCTGGCTCAGGCTGCCTTTTTTTTTTTTCCTACCCCAGTGAGAAGTCTTCACTGTGAAGATTCCTGTGGGGACACTTCCTCCTCAGCTGGATCCCAGCTAAGGAGGCTGAGGCAGGAGGTTACAGGTGAGACCCATCAGGCTGCCTTAATGGCAGGCCAGGTAAGGCTTGTGGAGCTGGGGATTGAACCCCGGGCCCCTGCGACTGACTGTGTTTCCCTGAGCAAGCACTTAAACAACTGAGCCAAGCTGCAGGCCCCCTAAAATTTATTATTATATTTTTAATGTATGTGGTATGGGCACTCACAATGAAGCTTGGGCTCATAGTAATCTTCCAGTTTTCAGCCTCCCCAGCACTGGAATTATAGGCATGCTCCATCATGCCCAGTCTTTGTGGCTGACTCAGTGTGCCCTGGGGTGGGGCCTGTGCAGCATGTGGTGCGGGGGATCTAACCCCAGTCCCTGTGCCTGTCTAAGCAAGCACTTAGTCTCTTTAGTTATCTTGCCAGCCCTCTTAAAAATTTATTTTGAGGGCCAGGGAGATGGCTCAGTAGTCTAAAGTGCCTGCTTAGGCAAGCTTAGGCAATCTCAGGGACTGCAATTCGATCCCCAGCACCACATGCTGTGCCAGCCCCACCTCCAAGGCAGGCAGAGCCAGCCACAAATTAAAAAAAAATTTTTTTTTTTTTTTTGAGATATGATCTTACTAAGTTGCCTGGGTTGGGCTCAGACTTGTGATCTTTCTGCTTCAGCCTCCGAGGGTATTTCTTGGTGTGAGGGACCACACCATGTTGGTTAAACATGACATGTATTAGATATAATGTTGCTATAGCATTGCTTTCATAGATAAATACAGGTTATTTGTAATTTCCAGTATAGTAGATCCAATTTCACATTTTAGAAGACCTACATAAGAAAGATTGTTGTAATACAAATGAATTCATTCTATTGTATGGTTTACCCTGGACTTTAAGAACTTGGGCTTTTAGGTCTTGCTCCGACTTGCCCTTGACCACCCAGCAAGAAAAAAAAAAAAAAATCCTTAATCACAATGCATGGAACGCAGAGCTAGATTGGTGAGATGAGCTTTAGGAGGCTTAGATTCAATAGCCTCCAACATCACAAGCTTCACTGGTGGCCCACTGCAATCGCAAAACCTTTGACTGTGTATGTATCTGCTTCCTCTTAGTCCAAAGAGAAGTATATTCTTTTCCTTTTTTAAAAAATTTTTTTATTTTTCTAAGCAACATCAATAGGGAGGTGGGTCATGCCCACACACTGTACTCTGTAGAATGATTGTGAGGACAATATGCAATATGTCAACTTTCAAAGAAAAGAAAGGGGAAAGGAGGCTGGGCGTGGTGGCGCATGCCTGTAATCCCAGTACTTGGGAGGCTGAGGGAGGAGGATCGGTGTGAGTTCGAGACTAGCCTGGGCTACAAAAGTGAGCTCAAGGCAAGCCTGAACTGCATAGCGAGACCCTGCCTCAAAAAGGAAAAAAAAAAAAAAAAGTTTACTTTAAAAAAAAAAAAAAAAGGGGAAAAGAAAAAAAAAAAGTAATGTGGATTTAGAAAGGTTAATGTTTAATTGTTTAATCAATCTTATATACCTATATGTATTAATCTAGACTGATCTGATGATGAAAATATGTAATATAACCATTGTTAAATTTAAACAATAAAAAAATTGAAAAAAAAAGAACTTGGGCTTTTACAGTAAAGTATCATAAATTGGGTTGCTTATAAATAATAGACATTTGTTTTATATAGCTCTGGAGGCCAGAAGTCTTAAGATCAAGATAATAATAGGGCAACTTTCTGTTTTATAGATGATATCTTATTCTTGCTGTGGACTTACCTGGTGTAAGGATATGGGTTATCTCTTGGGTCTTTTTATATGAGTACTAATTCCATTCATGTGGATAGACTGTACTTCATGATCTAATGCCTGTTCAAAGTCTCCACCTTCTAATGCAGTCACTTTAGAGAATATTTTAGTGTATCAATTTTAGGGAGAGATAAACATTCAGACCAAAGGACTTTTATTTTGTTGTTGTTGGGGTACTGGGAATCAAACTCAGGACTTTCCCACTTGCCAGGTAGGTGCTATGCAACTGAGCTACATTCATGTTCTGAGACCACAGGACTTTTTGTTTTTTTGAGACAGTGTCTCACTATGTAGTTTAGGCTGGCCTTGAGCTCACTTTGTAGCCAGGCTGTTTGCAATGCTTCTCCTTTCTCAGCCTCCCGTATAACTTTCATTCAGTTCATTTAAGAAGGAAACTAGTTATGAACTTGAGTACTTTATCAGTTTCAAATATTATGTGTCAAAAATATAACTTTTTTTTTTTTTTTTTTTTTTTTTGTCTTTTTGAGACAGGGTTTCACCAGCAGTTCTGGCTGACCTTGAGCTCACTTTTGTAGCCCAAGCTGGTCTCGAACTCACACCGATCCTCCTGCCTCCCCCTCCCGAGTGCTGGGATTACAGGCGTGCACCACCACGCCCGGCTAAAAAAATATAACATTCTTAAAAACTTTTAGGTCAGGGAGATAGCTCAGTAGACTAAGTGCTTGCCTGACAAGCGCTGGGTCCTAAGTTCAATCCCTGGTATGGAGAAAAAAAAAAAAAAAAAAGTAAAGTAAACACAAATAATATGTGTCAAAATATTCACAGCTGACAAACATTTTTGTGTTGTTGTGATATGGGAAATTGTTAGTTTAATCTTTGTGTGTGTGTGTGTGTATGGGAAATTGAAGCTAGGACCTTGAGCTTGCCAGACAGGTGTTACACTATTGAGCTAAATCCTTGGCCCTGTTGACTTTATCTTGTAGCTTTTAAATTAGTGTGCTTCAGAATCATCTGTTTGGATTCTTAGGTGGGAGGGATGTTAAAAGAGAGTTTTGATCACCACCTCTGGAATTTTTATTATAGGAAACCTGGGATGGATAGAAATTAGCATTTATAACAGGTGCCATGCTGCTAGTCTGGGGACTATGCTTTGATCACTTTTTTGGGAAAGAACTATTCATGTGTTCTTTTCCTTCTTTCTTTCTTTTTTTTTTTTTTTTTCTTCTTTTCAGGGTTCAACATTTATAGCTCTCCTAATAGTTGTTGGAAAATCAGTGTAATTTGTGGTTATGCTTATATTTATTATTGTCATGGCGGTGTTTTGTGCTTATATTTGGCTTTTTCTTCTTTGCTCTCTCACTGTTAACCATATTATACAAGCCAAAAGCCTGGAGGTCATCCTAAATGTCTTTCCTGCTTAACTCCTCGTTTTGCTTAATCTTTTGTTTGCAGAAATGATAGAAATCAAGTTGACCTCATTTAAAGAGAAAGAGAGATCTTATCATATGGATACAAAGCTGTCCTATTGAACCACAAAATCTGGAGTTTTGTTGGACCTTAGAGTCTAGAAATGGAAACTAGAAATCTGTAAGAAGTTAGTAAGGAAGCTTTTCTGTTGCCCTTTTTCTTTTCCTAGGACTAAGTGTGTGATTCTCTTGCTTGCTTGCTTTCAGTCCTGTCCTTTGATTACTTCTGAGTATTGTTTACTGAGTAGTGAAGGTCAACTAGAGAACCAAGACAGAGAATTCATACAGAATAATTCCATTAATATAAAGGTTTTCCCTCCAACTTTGTCTAATTATTTAATGCTATTAGAAGCTTGGAGATCACCTGGGGGTGATTAAGAGTAGTGGCTGAAAGATAATATAAGGGATTTTTCCTGAGGTTCTGATGTCACTTTCTGTTTCTTTTAATTTTGATGCTATGTCTGCGTCTTGTGCTCTGAACAATTGCTATGAAGACCATATGCAATGTATTAATTATTGTAACTGTCCTACTAAGCTGTTTTGAAACTGTCTCGTTATTTCTCATTAAAATTAATAAAATTTTAAAAATGCTGGTTAGATAGGTACATTCTACTTATAAAAATTCACTGAGTTACATACTTGGGTATGTATACTTTTCCATAGTAAGATTCTTCTGTAAAACTTAAAAAGACACCCTTTCTTGAATAAGTTTCTTATCTAATAAAAATAGTATTTTCTCTCCTTTTCCAGGTTTTGATAAAAGGTTATGATCTACTTTCATTTTTCCTTTCCTGTTTTTCTGTGTTTTGTTTTCTTCCTTCTTTGATATGGTCCGATAGGGAACTAGGAGATTGAAAACAATGTGTTTATTTATTTATTCTTGGATATGTTTATCTTAGTGTTGACTGAGTCCTCTTGGTGCTGTTTTTTTCTGTGATTGTCATCCATATAGTACAGCAGACATCTAAATGCTAGTTATCTCATGTAGCTCATTTGTAAGTTTTCTAGGAATGTAATCTCTCCTTGTCCACATTGCCTTTATATAGTATATAAAGCTCAAGCTCAATGTCTTCAACACTCCCTGCCCTAGCTTCTTGCTGTATTACAGCAGAGAGGTCAGCCTTGCTTTTTGTAGAGGCTTATTTATTTGCATTGTTACTTATGCTGTTACCATTTCAAAGAGGCTAGGTGGGTAGCTTTTGGATTGTTCCACCTCATTGCTATCCTGTGTTTGCAATGATGAGCTGGACATCTGGGGTTGCATCTTGTTTAAGTGTCTCCTCCCTCTTTTCCCCTTCCTTCCTCCTTCCTTGTTTTAGTTCCTGGGTTGATGCTTATAAATTACCTATGATGAAAAGCTTTATTTGTTAGTATTTAGGGTTTTCTTTTTTTTTTTTTTTTTTTTTTTTTTTTTTTTTTTTTTTTTTTTTTTTTTTTTTTTTTTTTTTTTTTTTTTTTTTTTTTTTTTTTTTTTTTTGTGGAATTGGGGATCAAACTCAGGACCTTGTACTTGCCAGGCAGACAGTTGTGCCCCTGAGCTATCTTCCTGGCCCCTATTTGTTAGTATTTAGGATTCTTAAGAAATGACTACTTCTCAGAGGGGTCTCTCAAGGGTAGCTGGCTTTTGGAGCTTGTGTATTCTGCAAGATCGTGTCTCTTCAAATTATTGGAGATAGGAAGTTGCTGCATATTTGGCCCAGCTTCTTATTCTGTTGGTTATTTATTATTTGATATAGGATCTTGCTAAACAGTTCAGACTTGTAATGATTCTTGTGTCTCAGCTTCCCCACCAATGCATGTGGTCCTGGGGATTTAATTTGGGTCCTTGTGCTTGCCAGGCAAATGCTTAGACCGCTGAGCTATCTCCCCAGGCCCAGCTTCTTGTTTTTTTGGCACTGGCCTGTAGTATTTTTTATGATTCTTAAGCCATCTCCTTGGTGTACCAAGAATAGCTGGTTAGAACAATATGTTACCTAAAGTGGTCTAATCAGTAATAATGATAACATCAAACATCCTAGAAAATGATAAACTGAGGTTCATAGTAATTTGCTCCTTTTAAGAGTTTGAACTGGATTTATGGTTATATAACAAAATCCAAAAGAAACCAGAAAATTATATGGAGTACATAAGCCACTAATGTGTGAATTTTACCCTCAGGGGAGAAAATTTAAAAGAAGTTAGGGGGAAAAATACAGAAATAGAAGAGGAAGATATTAGAAATAAGGCAGGACAGAGTTGGGCATAGTGGTGCATGCCTGTAATCCCAACTTTTGGGAGGCTGAGGCAGAGGGATCGATTCAAGTTCAAGACTAGCCTGAGCTACAAAAATGAGCTCATGGCCAGCTTGAACTGCATAGTGAGACCCTATTTTAAAAAAAAGAAAGAAAGAAAGCTGGACAACAAAGGAAGATCACACAAATTTTTGGAGCCTGGTGTTGGAAACAAGAAGGAAAGAGCGAAGGAAGAAATAAAAAAAAGTAGAACAGAGCAACAACCACAAAAAGATCCCTAGAAACCATGTTCACACTCCTATAAAAACAATAATTCATGAAGAAAACCAACCCCCCAAAGCCGAGTGAAGCAAAACAAAACAGAAAAGGAGAGAACAAGAAAAGAAAAATAAATGTCCATTTCAAGGTATGTCATTGTTATAGAGTGTGGGGAGTGAGAATACAGATCTGTGTTGATTAATCCTCTCAAGCCAGATCTTGATCCAGCAGTGTGGTGGCTCCACCTGCGACCTGCTTGGGCGCCATCCAGATCCAGCAGTGTGACAGCTCCACCTGGGAGCTGCCCACCCTCCATCTTGATTCAGCAGTGCGGTGGCCGGCCTGGCACCACCTTGGACTCTGCCATCCTGACTGGGTCATGCAGCATCCTCGGCCTACATCTATTCTCTGACTCACCAACAGCCTGAGCTCCAATTCCACCCACCTTCTTGACCAGGCCTCATGATAGCCGGTAAGAACTCTCTCAGCCGATGTTCATCCCCCAACTCGACGACTGCCTGAACCCTGACTCCACCCACTGGTCCCACACGACCACCAACTGTCCCCACACTGCTGACCACTGTCCAGACCCATGGGGCCTCATGGAAGCCAGCTGCCTGAGCTCTGACTTGCAGCCAGGCACGTCTGGAGGGGAATAAGCTTGGTGGATCCAGACTCAAATTTCCATAGGTATTAACTGCATAAGTCCATCAAAGTGCAGAGATCACTATAAAAAATGATAACAACAAGGAGCAAGATCCAATCTGAGGTCCCGAATCCACCCAAAACAAATACAGGAGACACTAACATGGAAGAAAATGGAAATCATGCAGATGAAATCTCTGAATCAGTAGCATCTAAAGTAGACAGAAGAGTGCAGAAACGTATACAGCAAGTCAGATCAGAGATAACATCTGAAGTAAAAAATGAAATGCATGAATTAATAGACTCTGCAGACACATATAGAGGAAACCAGAGGAGAAATAACCTCTGAAGTTAAAAAAGACCTCTCTAAATTAATAGCATCTAAAGTAGGCAAACAACTACAGAAAAGGTAGAGAGGAGAACAGAGCAGAAATAATTTCTAAACTAGAGAGAGAAAGGATAACTGTAATCAGAGACTTTAATACTACTAAAGAAGACATTGATAAAAAAAAATTAAGAATAGAAAAATGATGGATTCCCTGATTGAGCAAAGTTTCAAAGGGATATACAAGAAAATAAAATCTCAATCACAAGTTGGCAAAACCATATGAATGAAAGTGTGGATAGAGTCTCAGATCTTGAAGACACAGTTGCAGCCAGTGAAAGAGTAAGAAAGGATCTTTTAAAAACAACCAGAATGCAGGAAAAAATAATTCAACATCTGCAAGATGAAGCAAAAATGAACAACATGAGATTAATAGGTATTAAGGAGAAGGAAGGAGTCGACACAAATGATATAAAAAGAATATGGGCAGAAGTAATAGCAAAAACTTCCCAAATATGAGAAAACAATCAGACATTCAGGTAAGTGAAGCATACAGAACCCCAAATAACATCAACCTGAAGAAAAACACACCCAGACATATAATAGTCAAGATCCCAGAAATTCAGTGGAAGAATAATATACTAAAAGCTGCTAGAGAAAAGAAATAGATCACATTTAAAGGAAAACCCATCAGAATAGCGGCAGATTTCTCTTCACAAACCATGAAGTCAAGAAGAGCATGGATTAGAGTGCTTCAAGTCCTTCATGAAAACAGATTGAGCCCAGACTGCTATACCCGGCAAAACTCTCCTTCAAGTATGAGGGAAAAGTGAAATACTTCTATGACAAGGAACAACTAAAGAATTTCATGACATCAAAGCCAACCCTTGGGCCCAGCAGGATGGCTCAGAGGTCTAAAAAGCGCCTGCAGGGACCGCGGTTCAATCCCCAGCACCACATGCTGCACCAGCCCTGCCCTCAGGGCAGGCTGAGCCGGCCATAAATAAAAATAAATAAACAAAAGTTCTGAAACAAGAAAAAATTAAAAAAAAAAAAAAAAAAAGCCAACCCTACACAGTACACTAAAAAATATTTTAGAAAGAGACCAAAATGACTCAAACTGAAGCAATGAGAACAGAAAGATCCCATCAAATAGGGTACTCAATTAAACGCAGGAGAAAAAAAGGATAAACAATAGTAAGTAAAAGTCATGTCACTTATATAAATCAATACATTTCAATTATAACCATCAATGTAAATGCACTCAGTTCTCCAATTAAAAGAAATAGACTGGCAGAGTGGATAAGGAAGCAAAATCCAACTATATGCTATATACAGGAAACACACTTAACTCACAAAGAAACTCATAGGCTAAAAGTTAAAGGATGGAAAACACTACTGCATGCTCCAGCACCTCAAAAAAAATTGGGGTAGCAATCCTGTTTGCAGACAGTCTAAACTTCAAACCAAGATTCACCGAACAAAATAAAGAATGCCACTACATACTGGTTAGGAGAAAAATTCAAGATGAAGAGGTGACACTCATAAATATGTATGCACCCAACAGGGGAGCAGCAAGTTATATAAGGCAAACCTTCATGAACATGAAAAACCTAATATCCAATACCACAGTCTTAACAGGAGATTTTTTTTTTTTTTGTCTTTTTGAGACAGGGTCTCACTATGCAGTTCAGGCTGGCCTTGAACTCACTTTTGTAGCCCAAGCTGGTCTCGAACTCTCACGATCCTCCTGCCTCAGCCTCCCAAGTGCTGGGATTACAGGCATGAGCCACCACGCCCGGCTTAACAGGAGATCTGAACATACCCTTATCTGAAAAAGATAGGTCAAGCAGACAGGTCAAGCAGACAAAAAATTTAGCAAAGAAGTATCAGAACTGAACCAGAACTTGGAACAACTGGAATTAGTAGACATACACAGAGTGTTCCACCCAACCACTTCTGAATACACATTTTTTTCAGCTGCACATGGGACATTTTCTAAAATAGACCACATATTAGTCCATATATCATGCTTAAGTATATGCAAGAAAACAAAAATTATCCCATGCATATTATTTGACCATAGTGCAATGAAATTGGAAATAAATGATAGAAGAAATCATAGGAGCTCCAGGACTACATGGAAATTAAACATCACTCTTCTCAGCAAACAGTGCATTACAGATGGAATTAAACAAGAAATTAAACATTATCTACAATTTAATGAAAATTCAAACACAACCTACCGGAATTTGTGGGATGCAATGAAAGCAGTTCTTAGAGGGAAATTTATAGCTCTGAACTCACACATTAAGAAAACAGAATGGGAACATATAAATATTCTCATGGAGCACGTAAACCAACTAGAAAAAGAAGAGCAAACGAAATTCAAAGCTCAAAGATGGGAGGAAATTATAAAGATTAGAGCAGAAATTAATTCAATTGAGACAAGGAAAACAATAAAAAGAATTAATGAATCCAAAAGCTGGTTCTTTGAAACATTAAATAAGATTGATAAGCCCCTAGCTAACCTCATCTAAAAGAGGAAAGAAAGGACTCAAATTCAAGCAATAAGGACTGAAAAAGGTCTAATTACCACAGACCCAGCAGAGATTCAGAGGATCATCAATAGCTACTTTGAGAATCTTTAGTATCACAGAATTGAAGACACAGATGAAATGGACAGATTCTTAGAAAAGTACAAATCACCCAAACTGAACCAAGAAGATATAAGAACTTTCAATAACCCAATAATAGCCAAATAAATATGAAATGTAATAAAAAGCCTACTGACAAAGAAAAGTCTGGGAGCTGATGGATTCACCACTGAATTCTACAAGAAATTTAAAGAAGACATAATCCCAACACTCCTCAAACCTTTCAATGGAATTGAAAAGGAAGCAATCCTTCCAAAATCATTCCTAGAGGCAAGTATTACACTAATAGCAAAACAAGACAGAGATGCAAGTGGAAAAGAAAACTACAGGCTAATTTCTCTCATGAACATAGATGCAAAAATCCTCAATAAAATCCTTGCCACTAGAATACAACAAATCATCAAGAACATTATGCACCATGACCAGGTAGGATTCATCACAGGGATGCAAGAATGGTTCAATATATGCATATCTATAAATGCAATACACTATATCAAGAGCCAAAACCAAAAATCACATGATTGTCTCAATTGATGCAGAAAAGGCCTTTGACAAAGTCTAACACTTATTCATGTTCAAAGTGCTACAGAAAATTGGAATAGAGGGCCTGTACCTCAACCTGATAAAAGCCATCTATGGCAGTCCAACAGCTAACATAATCTAAATGGGGAAAAACTGAAGTCTTTTAGTCTCAAATCTGGCACAAGAGAAGGATGTCTTCTATCACCACTCCTATTCAATATAGTTTGGGGGCCCTGCAGGATGGTTCAGTGGTCTAAAGCGCCTGTTTAGGAAAGCTTAGGCAGCTTCAGGGACCGCCGTTTGATCCCCAGCACCACATGCTGCGCCAGCCCTGCCCTCAGCGTGCCGTGGGGGTGGGGCCCACATAGCATGCCAGGAATCAAACCCTGCGCATTGCACTTTACTTAAGCAGGTGCTTTAGTCCCCTGAGTTGTCTGGTTAGCAGATGCCAGTTATTTCTTTAAGTGCTTATTTTGTCTCTGTGACATCCAGATTAGTATAGTGTGCTGTTTACATTTGTGTATAATGCCTTCTATATTAGTCTATTTTTTATTTCTGTAACAAAATACCTGAGACTGGGTATTTTGTAAGGACTCAATATTTTATTTTTTATTTTTTTAAACTTTATTTATTTATATTATGGCTGGCTCAGCCTGCCCTAGGGGTGGGTCTGGTGCAGCATGTGGTGCTGGGGATTGAATGCGGTCCCTGTGGTTGGTTGCCTAAGCAGGTGCTTTAGACTACTGAGCTATCTTGTTGGCCCAAGACTCAATATTTTGTCACTCATGGTCTTGGAAATCCAGAACTATTTGCTAGGCTCTGGTGAAACCTTGTTTGTGTAAAGATGACATGATGGGACAGGCAGTTGGAGAGATTCAAGGGCTGGCCTTAATGTTTTTAAAATAATTCATGTTTGCTTCCACTATTTCTGCTTCTTTTGCTTCTCTTTCTCATCCTCCTCTTTCTTCCTTCATCATTCTTTTTCTTTCTTCTTAGAACTTTGAATTGATCCCAGACTTGTTCTTTTGTTTTCTTTAAATTTTTTTTTTTTTTTTTTTTCTTTTGGAGACAGGGTCTCGCTATGCAGTTGAGGCTGTCCTTGAGCTCACTTTTGTAGCCCAGGCTGGTCTCGAACTTGCACCAATCCTCCTGCCTCAGCCTCCCGAGTGCTGGGATTATAGGCGTGAGCCACCACGCCCGGCCTGTTTTCTTTAAATTTTGAGACAGTCTCACTAAGTTTCTCAAATGGGAATTGAACTTGTGTTATTTCTGCTCCATCCTCCCAAAGGCCAGGGCTATCTCTCACTTGAGGGAATTAATCAGGTCATTTGAGAAGTACAAGATGCCTCTGAACACAGCATCTCTAGTGACATCATTACCTTTCACTAGACTTCACTTCTTCAAAGTTTTACCACTTTTTGACATTAGCACCTTGTTTCTAGCACTTGTTTCTTGGGGACATACTATCTCAAAGCCATAGCAGTTGTTTTTATTGAAATAGGATATACATCATTGAGCTTTTTTTTTTTTTTTTTCTATTTAATGGTACTACATTTAACAACTTAGTGTGAGACCCTGTT
The DNA here is from genome assembly GCA_004027025.1 of Myocastor coypus. Taxonomy (NCBI): domain Eukaryota; kingdom Metazoa; phylum Chordata; class Mammalia; order Rodentia; family Myocastoridae; genus Myocastor; species Myocastor coypus. Next base: position 72,010 of record PVJA010004751.1, on the reverse strand, counting down.
TCAAAATTAAAAAATACAGCCAGGCTGTGGTGGTGCATGCCGGTAGTCCCAGCACTTGGGAGGCTGAGGTAGGAGAATTGGTGAGTTTCAAGACCAGCCTGGAGTATAAAAAGTGAGCTCAAGTCCAGCCTGAACTGCTCAGCGAGACCCAGTCTCAAAAAGACAAAAAACAAACAAACAAAAAAACAAAACAAAACAAGAGCTGGAGACATAGAACTTAGTGTAAAGACCCTGGGTTCAACTCCAATTTTTTGGGAAAAAAAGTCCTCTTGGTAATACTATTGGGCATTACCTACTAAGTGAGGAGAAAGAGGCACTAGGGTGGAGGGTGGTTAATAAGACTAAATTAAAGGCAAAGGAGGAAACACTTGTCAATGCTTCATATTGTTCATGTTTACTCTAATATTTTTAAAATTTTTATTTGAAAACATTGATTTAGTTCCTATTATAGGCATGTAAAGAAAGCTCTTGAATTTTATTCTAGCAAATTCTGCCAACTGTTTAGGGTCTGAGAGGTCAATGTCAGGTATTCCTCCAAGAGGGAATTTCTTTCCTGTCATATATTCTGCATAGTCAGGAGGAAAGTTTGCTCCAATGATCTGTTCTTCAACCACCCTCAGTGGTCAATAGTTGTTTCCATCTGACAACCACATGGAGACTGAGAACTCACCTTCTAGGGTTTTGATCTGAACCTGTTTCTGCTCCCACTTGCTGCCCTGGTCTGTGCCATCCAGGTAGTCCTTCTTGCCAATTTTTAGCCACCACCTTTCCTAACATGGCCACTTCTAGCTGCTGCTGCAGCTTTTGTTGGCTGCCACAGTGACCAGCATATGTTTGATGTAGTCTGTCATCATTGCTTGTGGGTGGGGGCATCACCAGGATGAGGATCTGGTCCTTGAAGCCATCCTTGGCACACAGCTTACCTGAATTGTGGTTGCCCACCACTTTCTTCTGCATCTACCAGTATCATCTCCTGGTGATGGTGCACCTGGCTTGGTTCATTGGTGACCAGTGGCTGCAATGTGATCATGGGTTAGTGGTGATGGTGGTAGTGGCCCCTGGCTGCTACTGCTGCTGTCCTCATTGTTGCCTTCCTGCTCCTCCTCCTTGCCCACCACCATGGTCTCAGTAGTCTCCACTGGGATGGTCTTGATCTCATGCAGTTCCACAATCTTGGCCAGCATCTTTTCTGTGGAGATGTAGACGGTGTCACCCAAGGTCATTGCTGCAGCAGCCTTGGTGTTAGCTCTTAAGTTTAATTTTGGGATAATTGAGAGTTAGAGGTAGTGCTAACTTTGAATGATGGATTAGAGAAGGTATTAATGATTTTTGTGTTTGTGTGTGTGCAAGCGCATGCAGGGTCTCACTATGCAACTTGGCCTCGTAGTGAGTCTCTTAGTTTTAGCCTTGCACACCACCATGCCCAGACTCCAACTTGCCCTAGTGGTGGATCTAGTACAGCATGTAGTGCCAGGGATTGAGTCCTGGCCCCGTTGTTTGCTTAAGCAAGCCCTTAGTCTGCTGAGCTATCTCGCTGGCCCTACATTTAAATTTTTTTTTTTTTTTTCAGAACTGGGGATCGAACTTAGGACCTTACATTTGCCAGGCAGCTGGGCGTGGTGGCGCATGCCTGTAATCCCAGCACTTGGGAGGCTGAGGCAGGAGGATCAGTGCGAGTTCGAGACCAGCGTGGGCTACAAAAGTGAGCTCAAGGCCAGCCTCAACTGCACAGAGAGACCCTGTCTCAAAAAAAAAAAAAAAAAAAAAAAAGCAAATAAAATAAAATAAAATAAAATAACATTTGCCAGGCAGACACTTGTGCCCCTGAGCTATCTCCCTGGCCCTATTGAATGTTTTTTTAAAAAACTAAACCTAGGCAGTTGATTACTTAGCCCTATTCAAAGCTACTTTGGGCAACATAGTAAGACCCTCATCTCAAAAAGCCTTCTTTCTTTCTTTCTTTCTTTTCTTTTCTTTTTAACTAAATATAGGAAGTGTAAAAATAAAGGAGAAATGTAAGTAAAACAAAACAAAAATCCAGAGCTGGAAGTATACTTATGACTGAACATATCCTATGGAAATGTCTTGTGTAATCTTTTTTTTTTTTTTGTGGGACCAGGGTTCGAACTCACGACATTGCACTTGCCCAGCAGGCACTTGTGCCTCGGAGCTATCTCCCCAGCCCCCTCTCGTGTAATCTTGTAAGCCTTTTTTCTTTGGGATGGTGGTGGTGGTGCATTTTCTAATTAGTCTTCTGAGTCCTGGTATAGTCATCTATACCAGGCTTTTTCTAAAAAGTATGTTTCTGGCTTTAGGTATTGTATTAGTTAGGGTTCACTAGAAGTACAAATTTATTATAAAATGTGCAAATAAAGGATTTATAAGGTAGGCTTACAATGGCTGTCTACAGAGTTGGGTTTGGAAGAATGTAGAAGAAGAAATGTGTGCTGGAGAGCTGGGGGAATAGAGTCAAAGCCCTAAAACTCACTGCAGAGACCAGTGTAAGTCTGTGTATTGAGTGCTGGCACTCCTCCAAAAAATCAGTAGCAAAGCTTCTCTTTTCCTTTACATTCCATCTAGACTTCAAACTTAGTGGTTGTTGCCCCCATACCCAGGGTAGATCTTTCCTGTTTAGTAAGTCAATCATCTAGACATAGAACCATGTTTTTCTTTTTCAAGCTGATATTACAATTAAGTGTAATAGCTATGAAATGGGAAATATAAAACATTGGTACTTTTTAAGCATAATCAATGTTGTAGAAATAATAAATAAAAAGTTCTTATACTGTAATAAAGATACTAAAGACTTTTGTTTTCTTCTTTGAAGGATGTGATAACTGGACTTAGTCCTCTGCTCTTCAGGAAATTCAGTAATCCTGACATATTTTCATCCACTGGTAAAGCTAAACTCCAGCGACAGCTTAGTCAGGATGACTGTAAGTTACGAAGAGGAAGCCTGGCCAGTTCCTTATCAGGTAAATTTCTCGTTTTTGCTTTAAGATAGAAGACTGAAGTATGAGTGAGAGTGTATTTAGCATGTGTGAGGCTTTGGATTCAATCACCAGCAAATTACCCCTGCCCCCTAATAAAAGACAGGACTGTGTTGTCAATAAATTTAAGAATGTATCAGCAAAATATAAAATGTACATAGCTCAGTCTGTTTTCCTCTTTTTGCTACTTCCTCATGGATTCTCTTGATGATAACTCCCTAAGTGCAATAGGTATTTCTTCCTGTTTATTCCCTACCCAGTTTTTTTTTTTTTCTTTGCTTTCTTCTCACTTCTACAGATTATATGTTTTTTCCTTCTTTAGATTTCTTGTAAAGAAAAGGCAATTTAAAAGTTCAAGGGAGGGACCGGTGAGATAGCTCAGCAGTCTAAAGGGCCTGCTTAGGCATCTTAGGCAACCGCAGGGACCACTGTTCAATCCCTGGCACCACATGCTGCACCAGCCACACCTCCAGGGCAGGCTGAGCTGGCCATAACATGCATACATACATACATACATCATACATACATGCATGCATACATACATACAGTTTAAAAAAATAAAAATTTAAGGGTAAAAATTACATGAAGAAACTTTGGTCCACATAGAAATCAATAAAATGTAACATAGGGGCCGACAGGATGGCTCAGTGGTCTAGAGCACCTGCTTGGGAAAGCTTGGGTGGCTTCAGGGATTGCAGTTCGATCCTCGGCACCACATGCTGCGCCGGCCCTGCCCTTGGGGCGGGCTGAGCTGGCCATAAAAATGGGTGAATAAACAAAGGCTCTGAAACAAGAAAAAAAATAAATAAATAAAAAAATAAAATGTGACATAATTAGGCAGTAGGAATAAAAAAGTCTCTTTGTAGCTAAAAATATAGAACAGTAGAGTAGGAAACATAATCCTATCATATTCCTTTGTATAATAGTAATTTTTACCTTTTTTTGCTTTTAGTTTCATTTTGAAGCTATTTTGGCTGCATCTTCTCATTCTCCTATTGAAATTTTAATCTTGTCAATCATATTGATCATCTACAGACATTTTTTGTTTGGTTTTGTGTGGAACTTTGATCTATTAGAAATGTGATTATCTTCTAATTATTATGAGTAATAGAGTTTTAAATTAACAATTTTAAATACCTCTCCCCTTTGGCCTTTTTGAGATAGGGTCTCGCTGTGCAGTTCTGGCTGGCCTTGAGCTCACTTTTGTATCCCAGGCTGGTCTTGAATTCACACCGATCCTCCTGCCTCAGCCGCCCAAGTGCTGGGATTACAGGCATGTGCCACCATGCCTGCCCAAGTTATTTATTTTTTTTAATCATTTTTAATAAGAAATAACAAGTTTCAAAACATGTTAGTAGTACATTCTCAATAATTGACACATTGCATAGTGTTGTCTTCTTAATAGTTATACAGAGCATAGGGTGTAGACATGAAGAATTTTCTGATTGATATTGATAAGGAAAGAGGAAAAAAAAGAAAAAAAATTTTTTTCTTCTCTTTGAGCTGAGAGGAAGTAGCTGTATACAGTCCAATGTTCCTTATTTGCATTGGGTTACTGGTGAAACTGGCAATATTGGAGGTTGTTGCTTTAAGCCTATTCACAATCAACACCCCCCCCCCTTTTTTTTTTTGTTTTACCTCTAAAAGACCAGAATGACAGGCATCCCAAGCATGAAAAATCTTTTAAAGGTTTTTAGGACCAATATCTGATTCATCCTGTGTACATAAGTGCATGCTTTTGTTCCTGCTAAGCTTCCCCTCTTTTCTGTTTCCAGTCACTTCACTGTTTAATCCATAAGTCTTTGATTGCCATTCAGCTGTGTTATGCTCTTCCATTTTTATTTCTTCTTTAGAGTTCTTACACTAGGGAGATTATACAATATTCACATATGTAGGTCTGGTTTATTTCACTTATGAGTATATGTTCAATGTACATCATTTATATATGAAGTCTTGTAGTTTATCATTCTTTTTTTTTTTTTTGTCTTTTTGAGACAGGGTCTCACTATGCAGTTCAGGCTGGCCTTGAGCTCACTTTTGTAGCCCAGGCTGGTCTTGAACTGACATTTATCCTCCTGCCTCAGCCTTCCAAGTGCTGGGATTATAGGCGTGCACCACCATGCCCGGCTCAGTTTATCATTCTTTATAGTTGAGTAATATTCCATTTTATGAAAACACCACATCTTTTTCAACCATTCTTCAAAAGATGGACATTTTGGTTGTTTCCAAGATTTGGCTATTACAAATTGGGCTGCTATAAACATAGGTGCACAGATATTGCTATGGTATGATATCTTCAGTTCTTCTGGGAAAATTCCCAAGTAGGGGGATGGCTGGATTGAATGGGATTTCCAGTTCTAGTTTTTTAAGGAGTCTCTACACTGCTTTCCATAATGGTTGCATTCCCACCAGCAGTGGAGAAGGGTTCCTTTTTCCCCATAGCCTTTCCAGCATTGGTTGTTGGCTGATTTCTTTAGGATAGCCATTCTTTCTGGAGTGAGATGGCATCTAAGTGTTGTTTTAATTTGCGTTTCACGAATGGCTAATGATGTGGAGCATTTCTTCCTGTACTTTAGGGTTGTTGAATTTCTTTCTCTGAGAAGTGTGTGTTCATCTCAGATGCCCATTTCTGGATTGGATCTTTGAACTTTAGGACCCTAATGGTTTTTAGTTCTTTGTAAATTCTAGATAGAAGACCTTTGCCTGAATATTTATTAGTTAAAATCTTTTAGAAATTTGTGGGTTGTCTTTTCACTCTTTTGGTAATTTCTTTTGATGTGCAAAAACTTCTTAGCTGGAGGAGGTCCCACTTGTTGATGCTTTCAAGTGTTAAATGTGCATTTGGATTTCTGTCCATGAATTTTTTGCATACTCCGATGTCTTCAAGATTTCCTCCCACTTTCTTTCTGAAGAGATTTACTGTTTCTCTTTGAATATTTAGATCTTTAATCCATTTCGACTTTAGTGCATGGTGATAGACTAGCGTCAAGTTTTAGTTTTCGGCCTGTAGAGAGCCAGTTTTTCCAGCACCATTTGTGAAAGAGGCTATCTTTCTTGCAGTAAGTTATTTGTTTTTAAAATACCTGCATCAATTTTTTTTCTTTTGAGATCCTAACAACCAGAAACCAGTGTTTTTTTCTGAAGTATTAAATCCATTCTATCATGTAAGGTAATTGTGTTCCCAGGAGTGTACATTGTGGATGTGGTTGTATTTGACTATTCTGTGTATTGTTTTCAGTTAATCTGATTTAAGCCTGTTTTTCTGTGGGGACTTTTTGTTCATTTTGTTTTTTGTTTTGTGTTTTGAGACAGGATCTCCTATGTACTTTAGGCCTTGGAATTGTGGTGATCCTCCTGCATCAGACTCCCCAGAGCTGGCAGTATAATTGTGTACCACCATACCTTGTTCCTCAGCCTTTTTTTTTCCTGTCTTGGACTAGAGATATAGCATCAGACCTTACATTTGGTATGCCATTAAGGTATACTTTTAGGCTTTATATATCTTTTAATAACTTGAGATAGAGCCTTGTTAAGTTCCTCAGGTTGGTGTCTGTCTGTCTGTCTGTCTGTCTGTCTATCTATCTATCTTTTAATGGATTTAGTTCAGGATCTACAGGGTCTCACTATACAGATAGTACTCATAGTGATCCTCCTGTTTTCAGCTTGTCAAGTGCTGGGATTATAGGTATGTGCCACCATGCCCAGTTTCAGTCACTATCTTAGTGTACTCTGGGAGTGGGACCAGCATACCACTCTGGGTATCGAACTCTGTTGCATTGCCTGCAGGCGCTTTAGTGTGATGAGCTATCTGGCAGGCTTCCTGAGGTTGGTCTTTAACTTAAAATTCTCTTGCTTCAGTCTCCTGAGTAGTTGGAACTATAGGTTTGTACCACTTTGTTTCCTTTCTGAGTACTCAACGTTAAGTTCACATAAAGTTTAATTCACATAAATTGATACATCTCAACTACAACCTCCTTTGTGCTTGTTACAATTTGTACCTTTCTTTACCCAGTTCCATAGGTTATGACTCACTTGTTTGCTTGAGTTTCAAAAAAAAAAAAAAAAAAAAAAAAATTGTGTGAGTGGGGTATATTGCTGTAGTAAGCCCAGGTTTCATGCATGCAGGACATGTGTCCTGCTAGTGCTGTGTATGTAAGCTGCCTATGAACTGTACTGCTCTCCCTTCCCAAATTATTTTCTTCATAGTCAGTCAGAGCTGGTCTGTCATGTGTGGTCTCTATTTATTTTATTTCTCTATTCTCATTTATGTGGAATTTCTTGGAGGACAAAAGACAGAAATATGTGATTACTCTATTTTATCTTTCTGGTGCTGATGCTTAAATCTGGGGCCTTATATATGCTAAAAGCATGCTATATCACTGAACTGTCACCAGTGTTCACTTTGCTGTCTTTAACGAGGAATGCTTTATACAGTAATGTCTTCAGGTATTATAAGGATAGTAATTAGAATGGAAACAAAACTTTTGTAAATGAGGGGAAGAGTGGTTGAAGGGAAAGGAGGGCAGTGGGAAAAGGAATTAAGATATATAATGTTTAGGTGTATGTTCCTGTGATGAGTGTGTTCATTATGTATATATATATATATATATATATATATATATATATATATCTGAAGTGTACTAATAAAATTAATTAAAAACAAAAGAATAGTAATTAGAATTTTAAAAAGGTTTCTTATTACTTGTTTTACTAAAGAGCTACTTCTATGTATTCATGTTATTCATTTCCTTTTGTTTTATTTCCTTCAGCATTTTGACAGTCTTTGGTGTGTCTCAAGTCCTTAGTAAAGTTTCCAAATGGATTTTTTCTAAAGTTGTATAAGCATCTTTTCCTAGCATGCCCTTATTTTGAATAGAAATATGGGAATAGCCTTCGTAGGTAGGTTAAGTCATCAAGCTAGCTTTCCTACAGACTATAGTATACATGAGGAGTAGGAAGATGGTTTGGAGGAGCATACAACATTTGCAAAATGAAGAGATGGTAGGAAGTCAAGAGTGTATGATAGGATCATCATCATCATCATCAGCAGCAGCAGCAGCAGCATCACACTGAGCTATCTATATCCCTGGCTCCATCATCTTTTTTTTTTTTTTTTTTTAATCTATGAGGCTGGCCAGATAGCTCAGTGGACTAACCCATCTTCTTAGGCAGAGCACAGTAGCCAGGGATTGAGTCCTGGCCTGCTGTGCAGGTGCTGAGACAGCAATTAAGACTGAGCGTGCTGACATGCACCTGTAATCATAGTGCTTGGGAGACTGAAAACAGGAGGATCCCTACCAGTCCAGTCTGTGTAGTGAGACTTTGTAGACCCTGTACTAAATACATAAAAATAAATATTAATTTATGTATTCAGTACAGGGTCTCACTGCAGCTCGAACTCATGGTGAACTTCCTGTCTTAGCCTCTCCACCACTGGGATTACAAGTGTACACCATCTTGCTCAGTTCCAGTGGCTGGCTTGGCACAGGGCTGACATGGCATATACTACCAGGGATTGGTTGCCAAGCAGGTGCTTAGACCATCAAGCTATCTCCCTGACCCTTCCTCTATCTGTTTTTTTTTTTTTTGTCTTTTTTCTTTTTTTTTTTAGTGCTAGGGAATTGCATTTCCTCCTAAGATTAACATTGTTCCCTCTAAAGTTGATGTCGAACCTAACCATTGAATTTTAGTTCTCATCAAATTTGTTTACAACCAGAATTGTGAAAAGAATTAAGTTTGCGAACCAAAGTACTACTATAGATGATGTATATGTATTTATATTTATATTTATTCACATCTTGATAATTTTAAATCTTGCTCTGCTGAGCTCTTTTCCTTCATTAGAGCTCCTTCTCATTTTTACAGAGCTTACCTCCTTGTTTCCTATAATCTCTTTTGCTGTGTGTTTATATTTTGGGTTTCTCATATTAGAGAAATATTTAACTCCCTATGTCTGATTTCCTTTTTTTATGTTAGGAATCAAACTCAGGACCTTGTCACTTGCTAGGCAGGTGCTGCACTGCTGAGCTAAATTCCCTGTCCCTGATTTATTTCATTATAATCTCAAAATCCATCCATTTTTCCTACAAATGACCCAAATTATTTCTTTCTCTTTCTTCCTTTTCTCTTTTTCATATTTTAGGGAAGGTTTATAGGGCGTTCAGGGTTTCACTCCTAGATTGGACTCATAGTGATCTGCCTGTTCAGAGCCTCCCAAGAGCTGGGATCATAGGCATGTGCCACCACAGGTCTTTCATTTTTTGGGGGGGTATTGAGTTCTTTATAAATTCTAGATATTAGTGCTCTGAGGAGTAGCTAGAAAAAAATTTGTCCAGTTCTATAGGTTGTCTCAACTCTACTAGCTATCTACTTTCTTGTGCAGAAGCTTTTTTTTTTTTTTTTTTATATTATGTCTGGCTCAGCCTGCCCTGAGTAGGGTTGGCACAGCATGTGGTGCTGGGGGTCGAACCACGGTCCCTGTGGTTGCTTAAGCTTGCCTAAGCAAGCGCTTTAGACCACTGAGCCATCTCACCAGCCCCAAGTTGGTCCTTTGAACCTTTGAATTTTTTGGTGATATTGACTTCAATGTCTGTCCAGGATTTGCTTGAGAACCTTTTCTTTTTTTGTGATGCCAGGTGTTGAACTCAGAACCTTTCACTTGCTAGGCAGGTGTTTATTTTCTGAGTGATATCAGTGGCTCTCTTTGAATACTTTCTAAAGTGCTGGTTTGGTGGTTATGAATTTCTTCAGGTGCTCTTTGTCATGGAAGTCCTTATTTTTCAATCAAATTTAAAATATAGTTTTATATTAATGTGTGTTAGAAGTGGATTTCTTCTAGAGCTTGAAAACTTTACTTTAGTTTTACTTTGTCTTGGCCTTTTTATAGGGGGAGGTTGAGATAAGATCTGCACTGGTTTTGAACTTGTTATGTAGCCCAGACTAGCCTGATGTGCACAGTGATCCTCTTGCCTCAGCTTCTCATGTACTAGGATTGTAGTTGTGTGCTATTATGTCTAGCTTTTCTTGGCCTTAAAATTTGTGTTGAGAAATCTGCAGCTGTTCTGGTTGCCTTGCCTTTATAAGTTACTTGATATTTTTTCTTTGATGTTCTTTTCATAAAAGTTTTTATTATTTTTTCTCCTTGAGTTTCTGAAATTTTGATTTTTTTTTTTTTTTTGCTTTTTGAGACAGGGTCTCTCTATGCAGTTCAGGCTGGCCTTGAGCTCACTATTGTAGCCCAGGCTGGTCTCGAACTCGCACTGATCCTCCTGCCTCAGCCTCCTGAGTGCTGGGATTACAGGCGTGCGCCACCACGCCTGGCGAAATTTTGATTATGATATGTTGTGGAGAAATTATTTTCTGGTCAGGTCATTGTTATGTGATGTTCTGTATGACTTATTTACTTAGATGTTGAATTCTTTTTCTAGATTTGGAAAATTTTCTGTTATGGTTTAAGTGAATTTTTGTTTTGTGGTGCTGTGTATTGAACCTAGGGCCTTTGCCCTGAGATACATTGCTCTTTTTAAATTTTGAGATGGTATTACTAAGTTGCCCAGGATGAGATTAAGTTTACCACCCTGTCTCAGCTTCCCAGAGTGCTGTGATTAAGTTTATTCCTGTCCTTTGTAAATAAAGTTCTTATTATTTACTCATTCATTTATTTATTTTTTGTGGGACTGGGGTTTGAACTCATGACCTTGCACTTCCCAGGCAGACACTTGTGCCACAGAGTTATCCCTGGCCCCAATAAAGTTTTTATTACTTTCTTTTGTATTTAGGACAGTGTCTACAGGGTCTAGACAGTCTTACAATGTAGATCAGACTCCTAGTGGTTCTCCTGTTTTCAGCTTCCCAAGTGCTGGGATTATAGGCACGTGCCACCACTCTCAGTCTTAATCCCTTCTCAACGAGCTGCAGAGGGTGGGGCTGGCACAGCAGCCCAGAGATTGAACCCCAGCTGTTGTGCTCTGCCTAAGCGGATCCTTCAGTTTGCTGAGCTATTTGGCCAGCCCTTCACTACTTCTTTTTTTTGTGTGTGTCTTCTGATTTTTTCTTAATTCCTACTTCATTTTTCTCTGCTTAATAAGGTGGTTTTTTGTTTTTGTTTTGTCATCTAACAGGTATTGAGCTACTCCTCTCTAACTTCCCAGTAAGTACTCTGTTGTGTGTTACTTCATTGTCACTGAAATGCAGTGCCCAACATCTTCAGTTTGAAGGAGGAAAGTTTAATATTTTTGGTACTACCTCTTCACATGGGTCATTTGTGCTGCCCTTACTTTGGACTGAATTTTTTATATCCAACATTTATGCTTGATACTTTATTTTTTATGGCAAAGTTTATTTGAGAGTAAAAGTAAAGTATGAGAGAGAGAGAGAGAGAGAGAGAGAGAGAGAGAGAGAGAGAGAGAGAGAGAGAGAGCGAGGTAGACTGGGCCTTCAGAATGAGCTTTGGCTGAGTAAAAACATTAAAAAGATGTCCTAAAAAACTCAGGGCAAGGCTACATGTGGTGGCACACACCTGTTATTTCAGTGCTGAAGAGGCTGAGGCTGGAGGATTACTGGTAGTTAGAGGGTAACCTGAATTACCTAGGGAAACCTTGTGTCTCAAAAAGACTAGAAAAAGGGCTGGGGAGATAGCTCCATGGCACAAGTGCCTGCCTGGCAAGTGTAAGGTGGTGAGTTTGAACCCAGGTCCTGCAAAAAAGAAAAAAGAAAAAAGACTAGAAAAAAAAGGGAAGGAAGAAAGGAAGGAAAGAAAAGGAAGGAAGGAAAGAAGGAAGAAAGGAAGGAAAAAGAGAAATCAATTGAACTGTCTTGAAGAAAATCACATAGCCTTTTTATAATCTAATTCTGTACTGTTTGTTCATATCATCTAACATCTGCACTGACCTTTTGTGCCTTGTTTATGTTTGTTGAACTTTTTATCAAGTCCTTTATTGTTTATATCTTTTTTTGAGCTCACTGAATATCTTATAGATTCATTTGTTTCTTTGATTTTTTCAAACATTTAACCATTTTGTTTTTGAGTGTTTTTGCCTCTGACTTCCTTCACTATAGTGCTTGTGGGATTAGCTTATGAGGGAATTGAAACTTTTGGAGGTATCTTGGTGCCTTGTTTTCTCATGTTTCAGTGCTGGTGCTGGTGCTGGTGCTGATGCTGGTGTTGATGGTGTTGGTGCTGGTTGTTTTGGTGGTGCTGGTGGTGGTGGTGCTGGTGGTGGAGTCCAGGTGAGCAGATGTGTCTATTGGTACTTCAGGATGTTTCCTTCTGAGGATTTGTTGCCTTGTCTGCAGTGAATTTAGGGGTTTGGATGGACTCGTGGACTTGCTTCATGGTCACTCTGCAGATAGTGCCCTGCTTGATTTCAATTGTTTTTCTATAGATGGTGGCTAGCTGGAGGTGTTTTACTTCTGTCATAATAAGTTATGTTGTGGTAGGAAGGGTGCAGTGTGAGTAGATGAAGTACTCTGTTGTGTGTTACTTCGTTGTCACTGAAGTGCAGTGCCCAACATCCTCAGTTTGAAGGAGGAAAGTTTTATTTTGATTGACAGGTGGAAGAGTTTTTAGTCTATAGTGAGTTGGCTCCAAAGCAGGGCAACATGGCAGAGGAGAAACAGTTCATGGCAAGGCAGATAGGAAGCAAGGACTTCCTTCTTCTTTCCCTCTTTATTCTGTCCATGCTACAAACCTATTGCTTAGGGCCCACCAGATAGCTCAGTGAATTGAAGCACCTGCTGAGACAGACACAGGGGTTGGAGGTTTGATCCCTAGGCCTGCTGTGTCAGCTCCAACCCTGAGACTCATTGAGGCCTTGAGACTGGGCACATGCCTGTAATCCCAATGCTTGGGAGGCTGTAAACAGAAGAATCATTATGAGTCTGATCTGTGTATTGAGACCCTACAGATCTTGTATTAAATACATTAAAAACAAAAAGAATGTACAAGCCTGTTGCTTGGTGCCCCCACACCCAGAACTACACTAAGCCAGTAAGACTAATCCAGTATCACCCATCCATTATCCAGTTAACTACACCTATGACCACATGAGGCTTTGGGGAGGAGTCATCTAGATAAAAGCCATAACACTCTGCCCTCGACCCCTAATGTGCATTCCTTTATATCAAATGCATATAGTTCATGTCTGAGTTTCCAAACACCTAACAGTTTTAGCATTGCTGAAAAGTCCATTTTCAAATCCTTCTCTTAGTTTTAAGTCAAATTCTTAGCTGCAATGCTCTTAAAAAATGGGGGGAAAAAAAAGAAAAAAAAGAAATTAAGGGCCAGGGAGAGAGCTGAGTAGAATAAGTGCCTGCCTGGCAAGCACAGGGTCCTGAGTTCAGTCCCTGGTCCTGCAAAAAAAAAAGAAAGAAAGAAAGAAAGAAAGAAAGAAAGAAAGAAAGAAAGGAGGGAGCTGGGGAGATGGCTCCGAGGTACAGGTGCCTGCTGGGCAAGTGCAAGGTCGTGAGTTTGAACCCCAGTCCCACAAAAAAAAAAAAAGGGGAAAAAAAAAAAGAAAGAAAAGAGATTATTCCCTTTCCAAAAGGTAGAACTAGGGGGCTAGCCAGATAACTTAGTGGACTAAAGTGCCTGCTTAGGCAGATTAGAGTGGCCAGGGTTCTATCCCTGATGAGTTGTGTTGGCCCCACTCCCTTGGGGTGCTGAGAGGGTGATTGAGACTTGGAGTGGTGGCATGTGTCTGTAATCCCAGCACTTGGGAAGCTGAAAACAGGATCACTGTGAGTCCCAAGTGTGAGTCCCACTGTAGTAAGAGCCTCCCTGTAGACCCTATACAAAATGCATAAAATAAAAAGAAAGAAAAGGTAGAAATAGGAAGATAGGAGTGGGACCAAAACAAGACAGAAATCTTCAGGGAAAACATTAAATTCCATATCCAGCAATTGGGGCAATTTATGGCAAGATTTGAACTCCAAAGGCCTTTGGTGGCCCTGCCTCCATGGCATTGCCATTAGTTATAGTCTTTATGGTCTCCCTCTTGGGCCAGTTCTTTCGTTTTTGCAGCTTTCCTTGGATAATCCATGTTACTGGCTTCTTCAGCCTTCTGGGGTCTGTACTGTACCTTCTGCTTTACCTCACAAGTTCACATTGTTCCTGTTCAGGAGGACACTGCTTAGGCTTTCTTTTGACATCTAGGGGTAAGCTTTCTGACCCCACAACTCTGACATTTTGCATGTACCTAAAGTTAGTAACATGTGGATGATACAAAAGTTTGCCACCAGCTGGTACAGTAGTCAGGTTTCCTCCTCTCTTGAGTGTAGGTCTTGAGTGCCTGGATTTCTAAATACTGAACCCAATGCTAAGGAGATTTTGTAGGGCATTCTGGAAAATGATGTCTGGGATACTGTTCTCAAAGCAAAGTCTTTCATTTTTGTAGTTTTGAGGCTGTGAAGAGTGGACCCCTACTGGTTTGTATGATGTCCTAAGGCCACCTGTTTTTATTTTTTTGATTCTGTTCGAAAGTATATACATTTTTTAGGGGGAACCTAACTGGGAGCCAAACTCAGGGCTTTTTTCTTGCCAGGCAGGCACTGTGGTGCTAAGCTACCCCAGCCCGGTACTTACATTTTTAATGCTAAGCCTCTCAGCAGCCAAGTGTTTCTCTGGTCCATCTTTGCAGGTCGTAACCTTACTGGAAATCTTTTCTGGTCAAACTGAGAACTTTGAAATAATCTTGTTGGGCTGTTGGTCTTGATTCTAAGGTATAGTTTGCCAAAAGCCTTCATCAGCAGCCATGCCAGTGTTTCAATATTAAGCTGCCTTAAAATTTCTTCCAGATTAGTCCATTGTCCTCAGACACTGTGAGACAGTGTCTCTAAATGTGAACAAAACAATGGCAGAAACACCAGCCTGGCAAACACAAGGTTCTGAGTTTGATTCCCAGTACAAAAAAAAAAAAAAAAAAGCAAAAACAACGTGTTTTTTTTTTTTTTTCCTGCTAAAAGATAACAGATAGGGTCCAGAGTCCAACTGCCAAGTGCAATAATTTGTCCCACCTGCAACCTTACCTAATCTCCACCAACTGCTTTTCTGTCAGCATTCAGATCTTCTGAGTTCTGATCAGGATGTCTCATCATGCTTGATCTCAGCATTTTAGGGTTACTTTCCCAGTTGCGATCTGCAAAGTTTTCTAAACTCCCATAAACCATTTCCAAAGGATTCAGTGGAAACCACGTTGTCGGATACAGTCACAGCAGTTACATATTTTATCTTTGTTACTTTGTTGTGCCTAGATATAAGTCAAGGGGATCCTTTGAGCTACATCTTCATCCTTCATGATGATCTCTGTAGTCTGTTCTTAGTATACTGTTCCCAATATGCATGCTGTCAGTCAATCCCCTCCCACTCCTGTGCCATTCCTCTCTAGCTTTCTGCCCATGCCAGCTGTCTACACCTCACAGAGTTTACGTCCAGCCCAGAAATTCAGTGGGGCCTAGAGCTCGTAGAACTTAGCAAATGTTGGCTGCTTCTAGTAGGTTTCCTGGAGGATTGGGGGTAGGCAAGTTTTCCAGTGGGCATAGACTTTGTTGTTAGGGGGAACACTGAGAGAGTGCCTGCTTTGGTACTAAGCCGGGGTATTTTTTCCTTTCATGGATCACACAGCTTAGAGCTGTTGCCTGTCTTACTTCTCACTGAGTTGTAGATCTCTCAGTGTATGGTTTTAACTCCTTAACTAGGACCATTTTGCTTTCCCAGTGGCATGCTGCTCTTAACACTGTTATTGCCCTCCATATGATTCTCTGGTTTTCCTTTTCTCTAGTGCCCTGATATGTGAATATGTTGCTTGTTGGATTTTAACTCCCAGTGAGAAAGGAGTTATGTTATTTGGGAAGTAGAAAGTGATAGACTTGGCACTGTGTTGTACTTTGTTTCTTCCATCAAGGAGTTAGATCTTTTCCCAAGAAGATGTGTTCACTGGACCTGGGCTCTAAGCAGTTCTGGGATTAATGTGCAGTCCTGCTTCTTCTAAATATCCTGTAGAATATAATTCATCTGGTGACTTCTTCATTTTTTCTTCCTATATTTAGGATTTTTGTCTCGTATGCCCTATTTCTGAGTACCTGAGCTTCCAAGTGCCTGTTTTCTTAATGCTTAGGGCACCATTGCCTCAAGTCAGACGTGATGGATCTCCTAGACCAGCGGTTCTCAACCTGTGGGTCGCAACCCCAGTGGGTCGAATGACCAAAACACAGGGGTCACCTAAAGCCATCAGAAAATACATATTTAAACCCATGCTATGCCATGGTGAGGTGTTATTTATTGGAATTAGTAATAAATATTTCTCAACATATTAAATATTATTTTTGTGATTAATTACTACATTTAAATTATGTTTGATTTGTCACAATGAGAATACATAATACATATCAGGTATTTACATTCTGAATCATAACTGTAGCAAAATTACAGTTTTGAAGTAGCCACCAAAATTGTTTTTTGGTTTGGGGTCACCGCAACATGAGGAACTGTATTGCGGGGGTCATGGAATTAGAAAGGTTGAGAACCACTGGACACTTGGATTTAATGGGCGATTTCTATATATCTTTTAATATTATTAAGATAATAAATCTGAATTGAGCATACACTCAGTCTGGTAAAGGCAGTATAGATTTAATACTTGCCTTAATAAATTCTAAGAACTGAATTTGTTTGAAACATTTGTCCCATTCCAGTTATAGTGAATTGAGCTGGTAGGAAACCAAGTTGGCTGAACAGGATTGGAAACCTAGACTTCTAGATTGCACTTCAGGGTGAAATGGTGATGGATATTATAGAAAAGTAGAAATAATCATGTTGTATCAATTTTCCACTTGTAATTCTCTTTACTAAGATATTTGTATTTCTTAAAAGATTATGAATTCTAAAATTGGTAAGGGAGAACCTTAGTTTGCTTGCATCAATATTATGTTTTCCATCTTGCATGTCATTTGTATTTTCATTCATCTGTCAATAAATAATTACATGCATGCTTTTTGATCTTTATGCTTGAAGGTAAGCAGCTGCTGCCTTTGTCTAGCAGTGTACATGGCAGTGTGGGACAGGTGACTTGGCAGTCTTCAGGAGAAGCATCAAACCTTGTTCGAATGAGAAACCAGTTCTTTGGACAGTCTGCACCTTCTCTTACTGCTGGCTTGGTAAGTGTTTTTAAAGATGATATCTTGCTCCTGGAACAAATTTTTCATTTTCATTTGTCATTGCTGCTTTTATTGTCCTATCTTAGGATTTATTTATTTGTACAGAGTCTACAGTGTGTATAGGGTCTCACTATGGAGATCGGACTTCTGGTGATTCTCCTGTTTTCAGCCTCCCAAGCACTGGGATTACAGGCTTGTGCCACCCATGCCCAGTCTCAGTTGCAGTCTCAGGGTGCCCTGGGGGCAGGACCGACATGGCAAGCCAGGGATCAAATGCTGGCTGCTGGACTCTTCTAAGCAAGCACGTTAGTCTGCTGAGCTATCTGCTGAGCTTTCCAGCTGGCCCATAGGATTTAGATAACTTCCTAAAGAAAATAGTACAGAAAAAGTTTGGAATTTTAATTGAATGTATGCTGATTACCGTCTAATGTCCTCATGGTCACCAGTGTGATTTAGTGATATGAAGAAAATAATACAAGTTGGGTGTAGTGGTGCACAGTTGTAATTCTTGCTACTTGAGAGGCTGGAGCAGGAGGACTCCATGTTTGAGGTCAGTCTAGGCAATTTAGCATAATCCTGTCCTAGATAGGAGATTGAAGATAGGAGCAAGATTCAGTTTGGTTGTAACTTCATTGAAAATAACTTTCTTTTTACAGAAGTGACCCCAAATCTTGTGAAAGTGTTTCTTCTGTGTCTAGCCATACGGTATTTAACACATAAAGATAGGGAACATGCTTAGCACATGTGGGACAGTTAAATACATATTAGGTGAAGGAATCAGTCTTTTCTTTGTCTAGGCTTTATATGATAGGTAGGGTCTTATGAAGGCTATGTTTAGTAACCTAGAGACTGTTATCACTTGCTATTGTATTGAAGGAACCTATTGACTTTTCACTCAATTTCACACTCTTCCCTGTATCCTTCAGAGCAAGGCATATTAGCAACTTGTAGGGTACAGTAATAGAATTTTGCTTCTATTAAAGTGTAATCTCACTTATATTTTTGAGTCATAAGCTTTGTGGGTCAATATATATTGAGTAGGAGGCTTTATTCATGTTTTGAAATAGACATAGGGAGAGGAAGTGTTTATGTAGCTGGTAGGAAACAGATTTCCTAATAACACATGAAGTTTGGAATTCTTTTTTTTTTTTTTTTTTAAGAATTTTTTTATTTTATTTATTATTTTTATTCTTGTTTCAGAATCTTTGTTTATTCACTCATTTTTATGGCTGGCTCAGCCCACCCCGAGGGCAGGGCTGGTTCAGCATGTGGTGCCGGGGATCGAACCATGGTCCCTAAAGCCACCCAAGCTTCCCCAAGCAGGGGCTTTAGACCACTGAGCCATCCCGCTGGGCCAAGTTTGGAATTCTTATGTCATAGAAAGACCACTTTTTTTTTTTTTTTTTTTTTGTGGTATCAGGGATTGAACTCAGGACCCTGAGCTTGCCAGGCAAGCACTTGTTCTACTAAGCTATCTCCTCAGCCCCAGAAAGATCACTTGTGCACTTATACCTTCTGCAACTTTTGTTATTGAAAATTTTCATCCTATACACAGTTTTAATGAATGGTACAATGAATAGCTCTATAAATTTTTGATTGTCCAATTTGTAAATATTTTGCCGTTTTGTTTTATCTTTATGTAAGATTTGTTTTCTGTAATATCAAAGAAAGCCACGGATTGCTTTGATGTTACAGAATACTTTAGAAATACTTTCTAAAGTATTTCTCCTAGGGTCGAGGAGAGGCTTCCAAATAAATAACTACAGCCTATTATCAGATTCAGGAAATTTAGCACCAATTTACTCCGTATCTAATGTTAAAATGATACTCAGATTTCTCTGCTAATTCTCAACATGTCCATGAAAGCCTCTTTAACTTTTGGAAGCTTTTACACACACACACACACACACACACACACACACACACCCCAAAACAAAACTGTGCCAGGCATGGTGACACACAGCTGCAATCCTAGCACGTGGGATGCTGAGGCAGGAGGATTGCTGTGAATTCAAGAGTAGCCTGGACTACATAGTGAGTTCAAGGTCAACCTGAATTGCAGAGTGAGACCCTGTGTCCAAAAAAAAAAAAAAGATGTTTAAGGAAAACAGAGGAGGCTGTAGAAGAAAAGGAAGCCATGTTGAATCTTGGCAAGGACACTTAAGTGCAGGTGTCGCTTGCACACACAAAGAGTTTGGTCCTGAGAGAGGAGCTGTAGAAGTATGCAGAAAAAAACTTTAGGAAAATAGTGGCTCAGTTATGTCCCCAATGTACTTCGACCTGGAAGGTCTAAGGCAAGGCATAGCAGTCATCCCAGTGCTGCAAAGGACTCTTCATTATGAGTGTATTGTTCTTGTGAAGCAGTTCCAACCACCAGTGGGTGGATACTGCCTAGAGTTCCCTGCAGGTCTCATTGATAACAATGAGAGCCCAGAAGCAGCTGTGCTTTGAGAGCTAGAGGAAGAAACTGGGTATAAAGGTGATGTTGCCAAATCTTCCCCAGTTGTATGTATGGACCCAGGCTTGTCAAATTGTACCACACATATTGTGACAGTGACAGTCATTGGAGATTATGCAGAAAATGGGAGACTGAAGCCAAAGCCTGGGGATGGAGAATTTGTGGAAGTAATTTGTTTACCAAAGAATGACCTGCTGAGTAGACTTGATGTACTGGTAGCTGAAGAACATCTTACAGTGAATGCCAGAGTCTACTCTTCTGCGCTGGCGCTGAAACATACAACCATGAAGCCATTTGAAGTTCCTTTCCTGAAAGTTTAAGGCCAAAGAGAACACTTGACTATGTTTTTATAAATGAGACTACCAGGCCTTCATCAAAAATAATGTGTTCAACTTAATGTAGATTTGAAATTAGCTTTTTGATAAAATAAAAGCAGCACAGAATGAAAAAATAAAAAAAGATGTTTAAGGATAGTCCTAGACATTCCCCCACCCCCACTCCCACTCCCGTTTTTTTTTTTTTTTTCCTTCTTTCATTCCTGTGCTAAAGATGAAGCTCAGGTCCTTGTGAATGATTAGTCAGTCACTCTGCTACTTGGCTACAACTCCAACCCAACATCTGCATTTTCTTTAAAGTATTATGTCTAATTCATACCCCCCTTTTTTCCTTTGTTATATTTTATTGTGTTTTTCTTTTCCTCCTCCCCCTTATGCCTTTCCTTGCTCCTCTTCCTCTACCTCTTCTTTCCCCTCCCCCTCTCCCTCCTCTACCTTTTCCTTCTCCTCCACAGTTGAACTCAGGATCTTGTACTTGTGTAGTGCCAACTGTGCTGCTGAGCTATAGCCCCATTCTTGCTGTTGTGTTTTGAGGCAGGGTTTTACTGTGCAGTTCAGGCTGGCCTTAAACTCACTTTGTAGCCAGGCTGGTCTTAAACTCATAGCAATCCTCCTACTTTAGTCTCCTCAATTCTGGGATTACAGGTTGTGTACCACTGCACCTAGCACACTCCCTCCCCTTCTTAACTTACTGCTACTAAATTCAAGCCAATTGTTTCATTTCGAGTTGGTATATAT
Source organism: Myocastor coypus (assembly GCA_004027025.1). Classification (NCBI taxonomy): domain Eukaryota; kingdom Metazoa; phylum Chordata; class Mammalia; order Rodentia; family Myocastoridae; genus Myocastor; species Myocastor coypus. Next base: position 51,338 of record PVJA010004751.1, on the reverse strand, counting down.
TAGAAGGTATTGTTAAACTGAGGTTGCTTGAGTCCTAGCCTGGGTCAAGTGAGGTAGATTGAAATTGTTTTCCAGTGCCCATGGAAGAGTGTTTTAGCATGCTACTGAGACACTAAAATACATAGATGCTCAAGTGATTAAAAAAAATTTTTTTAGGGGCCGGTGGGATGGCTCAGTGGTCCACAGTGCCTGCTTAGGAAAGCTTAGGTGGTATAAAGATCCAGTTTATTCTTCTTTTTGGCTGAGTAGTATTCCATTATATTAAAAGATTACATCATTTATGCATTCCTCAGTTGATGGAGATGCTCAAGTCTTATACAAAAATGACATAGTATTTTTATGTAGCCTGTGTAATCCTCTTGCATACTTAAATTGTCCCTGGGTTAGTTGCAGTACTATTATAGTGTAAATACTGTGTAAATAATTGTTATATTGTATGGTGCAGGCACTAATGATAAAAACGTTTGCAAATGTTGAATACAGATTTGTGTGTGTGTGTGTGTGTGTTCAGGGTCTATAGGCTCTTACTATGTAGGTTGGACTCCTAGTGATTCTCCTGTTTTAAACCTTCCAAGTGCTGGAATTACAGGCATGTACCACCAGGCCCAGTCTATGTCACCATCTCAGTATGCCCTGGGGCTTGGGGCTCACATGGCAAGTCAGGAATTGAAGCCCGGCTACTGGCTCTGTCTTAGCAGGTGCCTTAGTCCGCTAAGCTATTTGACTGGATCTCAGATTGTTTTTTTAAAATCTGAGTATTTTAAGCCTGTGGCTTGCTGGATTCGTGGCTTCTGAGCCCTCAGTTTATTGATATATAACTCCTATCTGATAAAGTTTATATATTTAAAGTATTTGTTCAGATTCTTTTTTACTTGGTACTAGAAATCAAATTTAGGACCTTGTGCTTTCCAGGCAGTAGCCTGTGCCACTGAGTTATATCCCTGACCCTGTTCAGTGATTCTTATTATAGATATGTGCAGCTACGATAGTAATGAAGTCTAGAATATTTTCAGTATGTTAGAAAGAAACTCTGTAGGCTTGTCTTGATTACTTTTTACTCATTGCTGGGATAAAATACCTGACACCTAAAATTAAGGAAAGGTTTATTTATCTCACAGTTAGTGGAAGTTTCAGTCCATATTCAATTGGCTCCATGGCAGAGTGGCCTGTGGCAGAGGGCAGCAGTTCATGGTGGTGGAAAACAAAAAACAGCAACAGTAAGTGGGAGGAGTAGCAGCAGCAATGGTAACAGAGGGCAAGTCTGTCTCCCTTATGTTGTCTTCAGGCTGTTTACCCCAGGCCTGGTGTAGTACTCACACTCATAGTCCCAGCACTGGATCATAGATTAATCACAAACTCTAGGGGCTGATGAGATGGCTCAGTGGTCTAAAGCACCTGCTTAGGCAAGCTTAGGCAACCGCAGGGAACAGTGGTTTGATCCCTGGTACCACATGCTGTGCCAGCCCCGCCTCTACCCCATAACTGCATGAGGCTTTGGGAGGACAACTAGATATAACCATAACAAGGCTCAAACCTGTAATCCCAGCACTGTGGGAGGCTGAGACAGAAGAATCTTTTAAGTTTGAATTAGCAACTTAGTAAGATCCTACTATGTCAAAATAAAGAAGACTAGGGATATAGGTCAGTGTGAAGGCCCTGGATTTAATCTCCAGTAGTCCCTCTTTTCCCTTACTGTAACCTTTTGCTATGGTCCTAGTGTCTCCTCATTTCTCAACTCTATGAAACCACAAATCTATTTTTCTCTTCTTCTGTAGGTCCACCTATCCTTTTTTTTTTTTTTTTTTTTTTTTAGAGCAGAAAATATTTATTGGGTGAAGAAAGCTTCTATCTAAGAGAGACAGAACTGGTTCTGAGTGGTTTGCCAGGGACCCTGCTTCTCAAGGAAGTTTTATAGTGCAAAACCAGGAGGAGAGATGAACCTAGTCAGGAGAAAGCAGAGTGCCATGGGGCCCTTCACTTTTGCTGGGTCACCCTGTAAGCTGGTTCTCAGATCTTGGGTCTCTACCTCAGGCTGCTGCCCAGTTTTGTGTGGCCACCTTTACAATCAGGTTTTCTGCAGCAGTGGCAGGTGAATTTTGCTGTTGAACTTTTTGGAGGCCTAAGAATCAGACTTGGGGTCTATTCTTTTTAAGGGTGCAACAAAGGCAGCCAGTTTCTCTTCGTCTCAGTTTCCTCCTCTTGGGTTCTTCCTGGACTTGATTATAAAATACTTTAGTTTTCACTAAAGTATATAGTGAATTATCTGGAGCAAAAGTTAACTTTTATAACTTTTTTCTCATATCTGAGGCTGACTGGGTAGTAGACTTATCTTTTTACTAGGTAATACTAAGGCCAGCCTGAACTGCAAGGGGAGATAGCTGGGTAGTCTAACTGCTTGCCTGGCAAGCACAAGGACCTGGACTTGATCTCTGATACTGATCCTCAGTACTGCATGCTGTGCAGGTCCCGAAACTGGGCATGGTGGTACACTCCTATAATCCCAGCGCTAGGGAGGCTGAGATAGGAGGATCACTATGAATCCAAGCTGCCTGTTTCTGTGCTGCCTGCATAGGGGGACCCTGTACCAGGCTAAAACAGAAACAAAAAACCTTGTCTTTAAGAATAATCTGTCCTATCAAATCAGACACTAAGGATGCATGTGTTATCAGTGTCTCTTGTAAACAATCTAAGGCTGCAGAGGGATTCTCATCATTCTCGTGTAAATAGTTGACAATTTAACTGAAGAGTCTAGTTCTTATTCTTCTTAGACCTTCAAGAATGCGTGTTTGGAAATGTTACCTTTTTAATCCCCCATCTGGTCAGTAGGTCAGTGGAGGTGTTGTGTAAGAACTACTTGGTCTCCAGTTGGAACTGGCTGTTCCTCTGGTTGTCTTCTGACCTTCTAAAGTTAATATTTATCTTCAAACATAATAGCAGCTTGTAACCCTGTTTATCGCTCACTAAAAGTCAATGTTTGATTTAAGAGCAACACTACATCTCCTCAATATAGTTTATAGGTCTGAGTAGGTCCTCCATAGACCTCAATGTACTTACCAGGAGTATCTAAAAACTTTCTCAGGTCTTGTTTAATCTTTCTTAGATCACCGAGAAGAAAGCATATATGAACATAGGTAGTCTCATATGGCTTATAGTTATATTTTAAACACAAATGTTTGAATGTAAGGTAATTTGTCCATTTTACCTCTTATGTTTCTAGTTGTAAAATAGTATAATTTTTGGGGGGCAGGTTCTGGGAATCAAATTGAGCATCTCATGTTTGCTGTGCCAAGCAAGTGCTATGCCACTGAGCTAAATTTCCAGCCCATATAGTATCATAATTAATACTTTCCTCTTCATTCCATTTTGGCATTAGGGCATAGGCAGGCCATATGCAGGTGCAAAAAAATATTTCTTTTTTTTTTTTTTTGTCTTTTTGAGACAGGGTCTCGCTATGCAGTTGAGGCTGGCCTTGAGCTCACTTTTGTAGCCCAGGCTGGTCTCGAACTCGCACCGATCCTCCTGCCTCAGCCTCCCGAGTGCTGGGATTACAGGCGTGAGCCACCACGCCCGGCTATATAAAAAAATATTTCTTTTTTAAAGTTTTTGTCTTTTTGAGATCAAGTCAGTTCTGGTCTTTGAGATAAGGTTGGGCTTGAGCTTCCTTTGTAGCCCAGGCTGGTCTTGAACTCACAGCAATCCTCCTGCTTTAGCCTTCTGAGCGCTGGAATTAATAGATGTGGACCACTATGCCCAGCAATTTTCCTGCTCTTAAAAAATTAAAAAAAATATATTTATACTTGTACCATACAAGTATGGTATCGGAGATTGAACTCAGAACCTTGCACTTGTCAGGTAAGAGCTGGGCTATCTCCCCAGCCCTATTTACTTGTTTATTGGATACAGGTTCTTGCTGTGTAGCTTGGACTTGTAGTGATCCTCCTATCTCAGCCTCCCAAAGACTAGGATTACAGGTATATGCCACCATGCCTGGCTTAGGTGGCTGGCAAGGTGGCATGGTGTGTGATATCTGGAATCAAACTTGGGTAAATCTAGGTTATAGTTTCTTTGCTTTTGAGGCTACCAGCGATTGAACTCAGTACCAGGTGCTTCTGCTACTGAGCTATTTCCCTGTCCTGATTTTCTTGCTCTTAAAAAAATACATTGGTCTCTTTACTTTCTACTTGACTTTTATATCCCCATGGTGTCCTCTGAGGTGACGCACTCCAGCCCAGGTGGCTTCTATCCAGATAGAAACCAGAAAGTAGATCTGGTCTGATTTTTCTACCCTTACTGACTCACAACCTTATCTTCCCCAGGAACTCAAACAGTTAACGTTAATTTCACCAGGTATTTTTAAAACCACAAGTTACAGTTGATCTCAGGTATAAGTCATATTTAAAGAAGGAAGCATTGCTTAGCACTAAACCACTGCTTTGTAGTTCTTGGAAAGAAGTGAGGGCAAAGAACAAAGTAGTTATAAAGCTTCTCAACCTGGAGAAGAGATCACCTGCTGAAATAAAGTCAGATGAAAATGGCTTGGATAATTTTTACCTTGAGCCCTAGAATGGAAAAGCCTCTTAAGATATTCCTGTTACCTACCTAATCACCTAATATTTTCTAGCAGCAGGACAATGGACAATTTTTATTAAGTCCCTTTTGAAGTTTCTACATTTCTGAAGCTCACAGGTTAAATTTATACCCATCACCCACCAATCACAATTTACATGTTAGTAATGGCACATTTATCAGGATTCTTCAAGCAAAGGAAAGAAGAGACAGGCTGAGTAAAATTTATTAGTTTTTGCATATGCAGAGTACAGATGTAAATTGTTCCCCTGAAAGCTGCTTTCCTCCATGGAAGGCAAACATTTGTTGCAAGCTGCCTCAACCTGACTTTCTGTAGGGTGGCATGGTTTGATGAAAGTTAATAAACACTCATTTTCTGTGGGCTCAACTTAAGAGCTCTAAGTTGTTGGATAGGGGAGAAGGTTGGGGCAGTTCAGAATTCCTCCCCGTAGTCTTACATTCCCGCAATAAAAGGAAAGTACAAAGTGGAAGGGAAATACTAGAAATGTACTAGAAGGAGATCTTCTTATTCTCATGGTTGAGACAACTTGATCTTGAGTCATCCTTCAGCTTGGAAAGGTGAGAATAGAGTATCTCAAGAGCTTGGATTGCCTATATCACCACCAACCCAAGAGAAGACCAGAAAGAAAACTGTGACAAAACAGTTCCTTTAGCATGTAGAGAAGGAGCAGGCAGTTTGTCTCACTGAAACTTGTCTCCCAGGTCTTAAGAATGGCTATTGACCTATTCTCTTTTAACTGGTGGAAGGGGTCCGATGATTTATGTTAGTCTGCTTGGGGGGCCCAAGGGAGGTTGGTGAAGTTCCCAGTTTAAACAACACATGTATGCAAGACATCAGCAGGCAGCATGGAGCAGAGGAACATGCAAGAGCCAAAGAGCTGCCTGTGTTTTTACTATATATATATATATATATATATATATATATATATTTTTTTTTTTTTTTTTTTTTTTTTTTTTTTTTTTTTTTTTTTTTTTTTTTTTTTTTTTTTTTTTTTTTTTTTTTTTTTTTTTTTTTTTTTTTTTGAGACAGGGTCTTGCTATGCAGTTAAGGCTGGTCTTGAGCTCACTTTGTAACCCAAGCTGCATTTTGGGGAATGACTCAACTCAATGAATCAACTCATCCTTCCAAGTGATGTGATTACAGGTGTGTGCCACCATACCTGAATTGTATAATTTTTATACAGTTTGTTATCATATTCTCTAAAATATTTATTTATTTATTTGATACATTATCTTGCTATGCAACTGAGACTCATAGTGATTTTCCTGCCTTAGCTTCCTCAATGCTAGGACTATGATCCCACAACCAATTTTGGGACTGGCATGATCATATTCAGGGTTCTGCGGCCGGCATAGTATGGTATACAGTACCAGGGATCAAACTTGGGTCTTTGTATTTGCTAAGCAGGTGCTTAGACCACATACTAATGTGCTAGCCTCATTGATGCATGCATAATTGTTCACTAAGTCATGGTTACATAACTATATCTCACTGTGTGCTTTTGTTGGACAATGGGGTCATATCTTCTGGTGTCCTTAGAGGAGTAGTTCTCAACCTTTCTAATGCCGTGACCCTGCAATACAGTTCCTCATGTTGTGGTGACCCTAAACCAAAAAATAATTTTGGTGGCTACTTCAAAACTGTAATTTTGCTACAGTTATGATTCAGAATGGCTTTAGGCGACCCCTGTGTTGTGGTCATTTGACCCCTGCTGGGTTGTGACCCACAGGTTGAGAACCTCTGCCTTAGAGGCTTCTGAGCTTTGAAACAGTCTGAGTCATTCCCCAGAATTTATTAATAGGCATTATATTTCTTAAATATAAAGTAGATTTCATTAAAAAACCAATTTCACTGAATTTTATATCAAAGTCCACTGGAGGACATCCTAACATTACTCTTTTTAGCACTGTTGTCTAACAAGTTAAACAAGAAACACCAGTAAATTTAGGGAATAATACAAACATAAGTAAATTGAGCATCATTTTAACGAAGTCAATACATAACAGGTATAAGGCCTATGCAACTGGCAAAAAGAAAGAAAAAATTCAAAGCCTGTGTAATTTTAACGAACAAGGATAGCTGTGTGTGGTGGTGCATACCTGTAATCCTAGCACTTGGGAGGCTGAGACAGGAGGTTTGGTGTGAGCTTAAGGCCAGCCTGAACTGCACAGCAAGATCCTGTCTCAAAAAGACAAAAAACAAACAAATAAACAAAAAAACAAGGATGACTATTTTGATTATTTAAGTGTATAGCAATGCAGAAGCTATGAAGCAAACCAAACCCTTACTTCCATCTAAGTATCTTGGTAAATAATCTACATAATACAAAGGAAACATTATAACTCCTAAGACAGGCAGCTGGTGTGGAGATGCTCAAAATGGGTTAACTAGAGTGGTCAGAGGAGTCCAGGTATGCAGCTCACTCCCTTGCACTGAGGGACCAGTAACTGCTGTTGAAATGCTCAAGACCCTGGGTAAATAGCTTGGCCAGAGGAATCTAGGTTCTTGTCACATTACCCTATGTGAAGTAAAGCATCTGGAATCTGGTAATTGGGCTGACTAGAGGAATATAAATCCATTCTAACAAGAAGAGACATTTTACATACAAACTCCTAGTTTATGATTTGTTCTGTTATATAACTACAATTTTGCTTCTATGGTTTAAAGCACAAAGGCAATAGTTATAAAGCTTGTCATTTTCTAAATTGGGCTTGATGGTACTATTATTGTCAGTTGTATTACTATAGCTACGATATCACATCTATTTTGACACTTGCTTTCCCTGGGGTTATAATATTGAGAAGTGCTGAGCTAACCACAGGCCCACATCTAAAGACAGAGAACAGTGCAAAGCAGAAATCAAGTTAAGTATCTCTTAAATCAAGATAATTAAGTATCTCTTAATTAATTGGGAAGATAGGATCTATCTATCTATAATATATAATATATATTTTGTGCAGGGTCTCACTATGTAGATTGGATTCATAGTGATTCTCCTGTTTTCAGTTTCCTAAGTGCTGGGACTATAGGTGTGCATCATCATGTTCAGTTTCAGTGCACCCCAGTGGAGGGGCCAACACTGCACACTGGGGATTGAACCCCAGCCACTATAGTCTGCCTAAGCAGGCACTTTAGTCCCCTGAGCTATCTGGCTGGCCCTGGGAAGGCAGAGTCTTGGAATAGACACAAACCAAGAATCTCCAGCACACATAAGGTATTCTTGAAGAACAAAATATTCCTATAGTGGCCTTGATACTAGTGATATAGTTATCAAAATTTCCTAAGGATTATCACAGAAATCAAATGAAAGGGTTCTTTCTGAAATAAAAAGTGATAAGGCAAAGGAATAAGATGCAATCTCGGCTCCCAGCCCACCCAGTACTAGTCCCCCAGACTGGTTAATGAAAAGCTTTTGACAGTGTCCAACGCTATTTCATGATTTAAAAACAAACAAAACAAAACAAAACAAAAAAAAAAACCCCTACAGAAATTGGAATAGATGGTCTTAACCTCAGTCTAATAAAAGCAGTCTGAAAAACCATCTGCCAACATCATTCTAAATGGACAACAACTGAAAGCTTTCACTCTAAGTTGAGGTGCAAGACAAGAATGTCCACTATCACTCCTATTCAGTATACTTCTGGAAATATTAGTGAGAGCAGTTAGACAAGAGAGATAAATAAAAAATAAAACCTGAAAAGGAAGAGGTTAAATTATCATTCTTCACAGATGACATGATACTTTGCATGAGAAACCTAAAAATTCCACCAAGAAATCCCTAGAGTTAATAGAAAAATTCAGTAGCATAGCAGGATGCAAAGTCATCACCCAAAAGTCAGTAGCATTCCTGTACACAAAACAACAAACTCACTGAGAAATTAGAGAAACAACAACTTTCACTATAGCATCCAAATAGAGAAAGAGCAATACTTAGGAATTAATCTAACAAAGGAAATAAAGGATGTATATGATGAAAATTACAATATTCTGAAAAAAGAGATTGAGGAGGATTTTAGAAAATGGAAAGATATTCCTTGCTAATGGATAGCAAAGCCCAACATTGTGAAAATGGCTGTCCTCCCAGAACTGTTACAGAAATTCAGTGCAATGATTGGGAAATCAGAATACCATCAACATACCTAACAGAGCTAGATAAAACATTCCTAAAATTCATTGGAAACCATAAAGGACCAAAAAAAAAAAAAAAAAAAAAGCAAAAACAGTCTTTGCCAACAGAGGCAAGGCCAGAGGCATCATAATCTCTGTCTTGAAATTATACTATAAAGTTACTGTGATAAAATAAGCATGGTACTGGCATAAAAACAGTTCTGAGAATCAATGGAAAAGATTAGAAGATGCAGACAGAACTACAAATACACTCAGCCACCTTATCTTTGATAAAGGGATTGAACATGTTCACTGGAAGAGAGATAGCCTCTTTTAACAAATTGTGCTGGAAAAACTGGATTGCCACATATCAAAAACTAAAACTAGATCCAGATCTATCATCATGCACTGAACTAAAGTCACAGTAGATTAAAGATCTAAACATTAAAATAGAGACACTAAATCTACTGAAAAAGAAAGTAGGTAAATTTCTTAAAGACATAGGGGTTGGCAGAGAATTCTTGAACCATGCTGCACAGTAATACTTGAAAGAATCAACAGCTGGGATTTCATCTCAAATCACCAGAGGGTCAGTGAGATAGCTCAGAGGATTAAGTGTCTGCTTTGTGAAGTGCAGGGACCAGGGTTCAATTCCTGCTGGGCATGCCAGGCTGGCCCCAGCCCTGGGGCTCGCTGAGTCAGACTGAGTCCAGGCATGGTGGCACACATCTGTAATCCAAGCACTGGAGAGGCTGAAAACAGAATCACTATGAGTCTGAGCTGCATAGTGAGACCCTGTATCAAATAATAGAATGAAAAAAAAAAAAAAAAACAGTGAAAAGAAAACACACAAATTGGGAAAAAGTATCCCAGGCACTCAGATGAAGGACTTCTAGCTAGACTGTATGGAGAACTAAAGAAATAACCAGACCTCCAAATTCAAAGACACAATCCAAAGATGGGGATCTGAGATGAGTATAGTTCTCAAAGGAAGAAATACAAACAGCAAATAAATATATGAAAAAATGTTCAACATTGTTAGTCTTTCAGGTATATGCAAATTAAAACAACAATGAGGTTCCATCTCACCCCAGAAAAAAAGGTTATTATAAAGAAGTCAGCTAGTAACAAATGTTGGGGAGGCTGTGAGAAAAGAGGAACGCTTTTTCACTGTTAGTGGGAGTGTAGACTGGGACAGCCTCTGTGGAAATCCTTGTGTGGAGATTTCTAAAAACTAGGATTGGAAGTCCCATTTGACCCAACTATTTCTCTTCTGGGTATTTTTCCAGAAGAATTGTAAATATCATACCACAGTGATATATGTGCACCCCAATTGGTCATAGCTAAATCTTGGAAATAACTCAAGTGCCCATCAACTGAGGAATGAATAAAAAAGACACAATATTTTTATATAATGGAGTATTACTTAGCTATAAGGAAAGATAAACTTTAGCCTCATAGGTAAATGGATACAACTAGAGGCTATTCTTATAAGTGAAATAAATAAGACCCATATGTTTAAAAAATTGTTTTATCTTCCTAGTGACTCAAAGAGTAAATAAAATCTGAAAGGTACAATAGATACATTAAAAGGGACAGAATTTCTTTTCACATGAAAAAAATTTTCAGTTGAAGGAGGTCCCATTTGTTGATTATTTTGCATGTTAAACATGCATTTTGGGGGCCCGGCAGGATGGCTCAGTGGTCTAAAGCACCTGCTTAGGAGTCGGTCGTAGGGACCGCGGTTCAATCCCCAGCACCACATGCTGTGCCAGCTTTGCCATCAGGGCAGGCTGAGCCAGCCATGAAAATAAATAAATAAACAAAAGTTCTGAAACAAGAAAAATATTATTAAAAAAAAAAAAAAAAAAAACATGCCTTTTGATTCTTGTCCATGAACTCTTTGCCTACCCAATGTCTTTAAGATTTCCTCCGACTTTCTCTTCTAGGAGATTTAGGGTTTCTCTTTTAATATTTAGATCTTTAATCCATCTTGATTTTAGTTTACTGCATGGTGATAGACCTGGGTCAAGTTTTAGTTTTCAACATGTGAAGAGCCAGTTTTTCCAGCACCATTTGTTAAAGAGGCTATCTTTCTTCCAGTAAACATGTTTGGCCCCTTTGTCAAAAATAAGGTGGCTGAGTGTGTTTGTATTTACTTCTGTATTTTCTAATCTATTCCATTGCTCCTCAGGTGTATTTTTTTTTTTTTTTTTGCCAGTACCATGTTGATTTTATCACAGTAGCTCTATAGTATAATTTTAGATCAGAAATTGTAATGCCTCCTGCTTTACCTTTGTTGTCCAGGATTGTCTGCAATTCTGGGTCTTTTTGGTTCCAAATAAATTTTAGGAATGACTTCTCCCGGTCTGTTTTAGGGAATATGGCCATCTTCACAATGTTGGTTCTTCTTGTCTAGGAGCAGGAATATCTTTCCATTTTCTGAAATCCTGTAGGATCTCTTTTTTCAGAGTACTAAAGTTTTCATTGAAAAGCTCTTTTACTTCCTTAGTTATGTTAATTCCTAAATGTTTCATTTTCTTCGGTGCTATTGTAAAGGGTACTGTTTCTCTAATTTCTCTCTGAGTTTGTTATCTGTGTAGAGAAATGCCATTGACTTTTGTGTGCTGACTTTGTAACCTGCTATGCTACTGAATTTGTGTATTCTAGTAGCTTAGTGGAGTTTTTGGGTTCTTCCAAATAAATTATCGTGTCATCTACAAATAGTGATAACTTAACTTCTTCTTTACCTATTTTTATTCCTTTTATTTCTATCTCTTGTCTAATGGCTGTAGCTAATGATTCCAGAACTATATTGAATAGGAGTAGTGACAGAAGACATCCTTGTCTTGTGCTAGATTTGAGACTAAAAGGCTTCAGTTTTTCCCCATTGAGAATTATGTTAGCTGTTGGATTACCATAGATGGCTTTTATCAGGTTGAGGTAGAGTCCCTCTATTCTTATTTTCTGCAGTACTTTGAACATGAATGAGTGTTGGACTTTGTCAAAGGTCTTTTTGGCATCAGTTGAGATAATCATGTGGTTTTTGGCCTTGGCTCTATTGATATAGTGTGTCACATTTATAGATTTGCGTATATTGAGCCATCCTTGCATTCCTGGGATGAATCCTACCTGTTCATAGTATATAATCTTCTTGATGATTAGTTGTATTCTATTGGCGAGGATTTTATTGAGAATTTTTGCATATATGTTCATGAGAGAAGTTGGTCTGTAGTTCTCTTTTTTAGTTGCATCTCTCTCTGGTTTTGGTATCAGTGATTACCAAAACCAGATTACACTTGCCTCTGGGAATGATTTTGGAAGATTGTTTCCTTTTCAATTTCATTGAAGAGGTTGAGGAGTATTGGGATTATGTCTTCTGTAAATTTCTTGTAGAATTCCTTGGTGAATCCATCAGGACCTGGACTTTTCTTTGTCGGTAGACTTTTTATTACATTTTGTATTTCATTGGCTGTTATTGGGTTATTGAGAGGTCTTATATCTCTTTGATTCAGTTTTGGTAGTTTTTACCTTTCTAGGAATCTGTCCATTTCATCTGTGTCTTCAATTCTGTGAGAGTAAAGATTCTCAAAGTAGCTATTGATGATTATCTGAATCTCTGCTGGGTCTGTAGTAATTTCACCCTTTTCCTTCCTTACTGCTTGAATTTGAGTCCTTTCCTCTTTTTGATGAGGTTACCTAGGGGTTTATCAATTTTATTTTATCTTTCAAAGAACCAGCGTTTTGACTCATTATTTCTTTGTATTGTTTTGTTTGTCTCAATTGAGTTAATTTCTGCTCTGATCTTAATAATTTCCTCCCATCTTTGGGCTTTGGATTTCATTTGCTCTTCATTTTCTAGTCGGCTTAGGTGCTACATGACAGTATTTATTTGTTTCCATTCTGTTTTCCTTTTTTTTTTTTTTTTTTTTTTTTTTTTTTTTTTTTTTTTTTTTGTGGGACCAGGGTTCGAACTCACGACCTTGCACTTGTCCAGCAGGCACTTGTGCCTCGGAGCTATCTCCCCAGCCCCCATTCTGTTTTCTTAATGTGTGAGTTCAGAGCTATAAATTTCCCTCTAAGAACTGCTTTTATTGCATCCCATAAATTCTAGTAGGTTGTGTTTGAATTTTCATTAAAATGTAAATATTCTTTCAGTTCTTGTTTAATTTCATCTGTAACTCACTGGTGGCTGAGAAGGGTGTTTAATTTCATGTATTTCTGGGGGCTTCTTGTGATTTCTGTTGTCATTAAATTCCAGTTTCATTGCACTGTGGTCAGATAATATACATGGCATAATTTGGTTTTTTGCATATAGTTAAGTATGACCTATGTATTGGTATGTGGTCAGTTTTCCAAAATGTCCCATGTGGAGCTGAGAAAAATGTGTATTCAGAAGTGGCTAGGTGGAACACTCTGTGCATGTCCACTAAGTGTAGTTGTTCCAAGATCTGGTTCAGTTCTGCTACTTCTTTGCTAAGTTTTTTGTCTGCTTGACCTATCTTTTTGGGATAAAGGGGTGTTAAGGTCTGCTGTTAAGATTGTGGCATTGGATATTAGATTTTTCATGTCCACTAAGATTTGTGTTATATAACTTGTTCTCCCATACTGAGTGCATACATATTTATGAATGTTGCCTCTTCATCTTGAATTTCTTCCCTAACCAGTATGTAGTAGCCTTCTTTAGTTTGTTTGACTAAACTTGGTTTGAAATTTAGAGTGTCTGCAAACAAGGTTGCTACCCCTGCTTTTTTTTTTTTTTTTTGAGGTGCTCAAGCATGAATTTATTTATGTAGCCCAGGCTGGCCTTGAAATCATACTGATCTTCCTGCCTCTGCTTCCTAAGTATTGTAATTACAGGTGTGTATCATCATTCTTAGTGAGCTATGATATTTCTGATAATTTTAATTAGATTTTGTTAATAGTTATGGCTGTATACAGACCAGTTTCAGAGATTTTTTTTTTAGTTCAGTACTATTCATAGAGATAAAAAAGTTAAGTACAAAATAATTATCATTTAAAACACTAGAGAAAGGTAACAAGAATTGTGCTCCCAGTAATTATTTGGGAAACAATGCATAAGAAGTTAGACTTGCCTAGAATTCAGAGAACAGATAGTGAAAACCATCAGTATGTCAGGTATTTTCATTTTGAGACTGTCTAGATGATATGTTTATGGAGAGAGTTTTGGACTCCTTCCTCATTTCTAAAAGTTACTCTCAAAATACATTTTGAGAGTTTCTCTGAGGATCTGTTTTCTCTATACACATTGAAAGCATCATTTTCATTAGTGGTTCCTATAGGTTTTGGTGCTGTGGGAAGATACTGACAGAGATAAAAAGAAAATCTTTATTCCTGATGAGAGAGATTGTAAGGACCCTCAGAGGAGGAATATAGGAAATGAGTTTTTATTGGGTTGGACTAGGTGTGGAATTTACATGGATGGGTGAAGTGTCTTGTTGAGAAAGCATTGGACGGTTCTTGGCATGCTTGAAGAGGAAGCGGGAAGTTTATTTTGGAACTAGAAGAATATTGAAGTTAATCTTGATGGGACATTTTGTCATTTTGGGGTCCAAAGCCATGTTGGATCATGATCAGGATGACTTGGCAGAGTTCTGTATATGTGGAAACCCTCCAGCTCCCAGACCATGTTATAAAAAGGACATTATTATTGTTATTTTGAGGTACTGGATATTCAATATAGGGTGTTTGCACTGAGCTGCCTCTTCTGTCTGTCTGTCTGTCTGTCTGTCTGTCTTGAGACAGGTCTCCCAAAGTTTGTCCAGGCTGTGCTCCAACTGACAGTTCCCTCCTGCCTCAGCTGAGCTGAGTGCTGGAATTATAGCATTATAGACTACTAAATCTAGCTACAATTATATTATGATTCTAGGGATGGAGAAAAGCTTGGGTAGCGTTTTGCCCAAGCTGCTGCTCCTGGTGCTGGTGCTGCTGTTGCTAGTGCTACTGCTGCTGCTGCTGCTGCTGCTGCTATTGCTTCTCCTGCTCCTCCTTCTCCTCCTTCTCCTCCTTCTTTCTTCTTCATTTATTTAATTTTTTTAAAAAAAATCTATTTATTACAGGGTCTCACTATGCAGGTTGGACTCTATCCTCCTATTTCAGCCTCCCCAGTGCTGGGATTATAGGTGTATGCCACCACACCTGCTTTAGGGCCCACCCAGGTGCATCCAGGGTCTGAGGCCCGTATGGCATGTGATACTGGGGATCAAACCTGGGTCCTTATGCTTGCCAGGCAGTCACTTAGACTGCAGAGCTATCTCCACACCCTCTCTGCCTGCCTGCCTGTGCCTCTGCCTGTGCCTGTGCCTGTGCCTCTGCCTCTGCCTCTGCCTCTGCCTCTGCCTCTGCCTCTGCCTCTGCCTCTGCCTCTGCCTCTGTCTCTGTCTCTGTCTCTGTCTCTGTCTCTGTCTCTGTCTGTCTGTCTGTCTGTCTTGAAAGAAAATTGTGTACTATTAAGCTCTAGTGCTGAAAGTCACATAGCAGAAAGATCTTGGAAGTGTAAGTCAGAAAGTTAGGATCTGATATTGTCTATTTGAATTTGAATAAACTTATTCAAGCCTTTGTTTTCTTATCTGTGAGATGAAGGTAATTCTTGCTATGTTTTCTCATGAGTATTTTCACTAGTATCTACAACTGTGAGTTTTGACTTCCTTATGTCTCACATAAATATACTTGGATATTCCTAAGAAGTACTCCATTGATTTATCTGTTTTTCCATCTTAGAATACCAATTCTTGTCATTCCTCTTCTCCTTTTCTCCATCTTTTTTTCCTTCTCCTCTTCTTCTTCCTTTTGCTTCTTTCTCCTCTTCCCTCTGGCTCCCTGCTCCTCCCCTCTATACAGTAGTCTGCCCTGCACTGTGTGTGTGTGTGGGTTTACATATTTTTAGTTTTTTCTCTTAGGAGCTCTCCTCTCCTT
The DNA here is from genome assembly GCA_004027025.1 of Myocastor coypus. NCBI lineage: Eukaryota > Metazoa > Chordata > Mammalia > Rodentia > Myocastoridae > Myocastor > Myocastor coypus. Next base: position 35,707 of record PVJA010004751.1, on the reverse strand, counting down.
CCTCTCCCCCTTCCTTCTCACCTTCTCCACCTGAAAGTTGAACCCAATGCCTTTGCACTCAGTTATATCTCTATCCCTTTTTTGCTTTTAATTTTGAGACAGGATTTTATTATGTTTCTGAATTGCCCAGACTGGACTTGAACTTGGAATCTTTCTATCTCAACCTCTCTGAGTGCTAAATTAGAGGTATATATACCATCTGTATACCACTTAAATAGTACCATCACCCACTCAGTGGCCTAAAGCCATATATGTGGATGTCCTTTATGAATCTTACTTACTTTGTGCTTACTTTCTTTTTTTTTTTTTTTTTTGACAGCTCTGGCTTCTTTTTTTCTTTTTTAAAGAAGTTTTTATTTTATTTATTTATTTATTTTTCTTGTTTCAGAACCGTTGTTTGTTTATTCACTCATTTTTATGGCCGGCTCAGCCTGCCCCAAGGGCAGGGCTGGCGCAGCATGTGGTGCCTGGGATCGAACCGCGGTCCCTGAAGCCACCCAAGCTTTCCCAAGCAGGCTCTTTAGACCGCTGAGCCATCCCGCCAGGCCCCGTGCTTACTTTCCTTTCCATCCAGTTACCCAGTTAGTCTCAGAGTATTATAAACTGTGCTGCTATAAACCTCAGTAGTTGCAAACATGTCTAGATATTCTACTTTTTATCATTGGTGACTGTCTTGGTTTCAGCTGTATTTTTCATCTCTGCATTTGTTTCAGTGGTCTCATGTTAAAGCTATATTTAGTTGTCTTACTTTTCAGACCTCTCCATACTGGTGTGCATTCTTTCAGATACATAAGTCTCATAAAAACTACTATTACTTTTAAATTTATCTTCCAATTTCTAAAAATTTGGGCAATAGTAATGTAGCACCAATCTGTGGCCATTCACTTCCTTACAAATCTTTCCATCCCTTTTTGTGATAATTTAAAAAATTGTATTTTATTTTTTTGAAATACAGACTTGCTACATAGCTCAAGATGGCCTTGAATTTCCTATGTAGCCTGGGCTAGCTTCAGATATGAGGTAATCCTCTTGCTTTAGCCTCTCAAGTTTTGGGATTACAGGCACTTACGATGTATATCAAGTTTTGGGATTACACATTTGCTAAAAATTATAAAATTTGGATTTATATGTTTGATATGTAATGTTCAGAAAAGGTTAATTTATGAAATTAAAGCTGGAAATTTAGCTTCAAAATTAAACCCTAAAATTAAAGCCTGAAATAATGTCATACAAACTTCTCTGTTGTCGTCATACTAGTCATTATTTTATAAACTTCTTGCATAAAGATATAGAAGGAATGTTAATTACATATATTGATGGCAGTATTCCCTTTATTTCTGTTAGAGCTTCACAGTTAGCAATGTTGGTTTAAGAATAATCATAAAAATGAGATTTAACAAAGAGAAGTATTAACATTGGACAGCAAAGCTCCAATCTGGAGAGAACTCTGAAATTAAGTTTCTTAAGTGGATAAGATATGAAGGACTTTAATGGACTTCTAACTCAGCAAACTAATATGACTGTCAGCTTAAGATTCTATAACCTTAAAGTGAATTAGTGGTATTTTTAACAAATACAGTACTGCATTGAATATTTTACTATATCGTCTTTTTAAAAAAAATTATATAATTGGTACAAGGTCTTGATGCACAGCTCAGACTCACAGAAATCCTCCTGTTTTAGCCTCCCCAGTGCTGGGATTACAGGAGTATACTACTATGCTCAGTTTCAGTGCCTGGCTTGTCAGGCCCCGGCTGGGGCCAGCTTGGCAAGTGGTATTGGGGACAAAACTTGTGCCCTGGAGCTTGCCAGGCAGGCACTTAGACTACTAACCTATATCCCTGGCCCTTGTGTCATCCTTTTTTAAATATCAAATGTGATGCACCTTTTGGATTGCTACATTATATTACATTACATTACATTACATTACATTATATTACATTACATTATATTACATTACATTTATTTATTGCTTGCTTGCTTGCTTGCTTGCTTGCTTGCCTTTTTTGAGACAGGGTCTCACTTGCAGTTCAGGCTGGCCTCGAGTTCATTTTGTAGCCCATGGTGGTTTTGAACCTGCAATGATCCTTCTGCCTCAACGTCCTTAGTGTGATTGGGATTACAGGGATTTGCTACCACAGCACATGCTTATTTTTAATTTTTAAAAATTAAAGTGTTGACATTTAAACTGTCCATGTTTTTCTTACCATATTCTTATAACATAGATCACTTCTGTGAGGGTTGGGGAGATAGCTCAGTGGCATAAGTGCCTGCCTGGCAAGAGCAAGGTCTCAAGTTTGATAGCCAGTACTGCAAAAGAAAAAGCAAGACAAAAAAATCACTTCTATGATCCCCAAAAGTGTGAACTTCTTCCCACTTACAAGCAAGACCCTTTTGTAGTTGGTACCAGTAGTCATTCTCTAATTCCATTCAGTTCTGTTACTATTTGCCTGAAAATAGTGTCAGATCCCACAGGGTTCAGTCTCACAACTAGCACCCCTAGTTCAGATACCAGTTACAAAACTGAGCCTTTGAAACTTCCCACTGACTACCAGTGGGTGTTTCAATGATTTCCTCATGAGGGCTGATTTATTTGCAAGAATAGTTCACAACTCAGAGAAACACTTAATTGAGTAGCATATTATAAGAGATATTATAAAGAGTAGAAATAAATAGTCAGGACCAACAAGATAGCTTAGTGGACTAAGCACCTACTTAGGCAAGTGTTGGGACTGGAGTTCAGCCACTGAGTCTGAGCATGGTGGTGCATGCCTGTAATACCACCACTGGCGAGGCCTAAAACAGGAGGATCGCTATGAGTTTGAACTATGAGCTGTGTAGTGAGACCCTGTACGAAATGCATTAAAAAGCAGGCTCACTTAGAAACTAATCTCAGTGAGACCTCTGGAGCTATATTCATTGGGTCTTCTTGTCATTTCTGTTGCCACTGACTCATAACATACAACAAGTGGCACACATCCTGAGGCATGGAAGATGACTTGGTCTGCTGCTTACCATGCCACCCAAGTACTCTTCAGGATGTGCAGCATGCCAAAGCACAAGGATAGGCCTACAGTCTCATGGCTGGTGCATCACTCCCACTGGATGGCTCCTCCAGTGAAGCTGCGTAGACTGGAAGACCACAGTAATTCAATTAAGATGAGGCCAGAGCTTGAGAAGGAACCAGGTATGGAAGTTCATCCTTCCATCTACCATGGCTCAAACTACACCCTCTCAGAAGATCCCTCTTACAAGTGCTGCCAGTGTGCCCAGTGTCTCTGGGTGGGAAGAAGAATTTCAGGTCTGGCCAAGAAAAGAAGGAAAAAAAAAAACAAAAAAAACAAAAAACTACACTTTTCCAAATACTTTTCTCTGTTGGAATTGCATTTGTTACTACCCTCTCCTTGAAATTCAGACACACATGCACTGAAGGAGAATGTCTGAGGTCCAGTGGGAAGGGAGAATACTTTCCATGGTCACATAGTGTGAACAGGGCACCCTATGTTCCTGCTGCATCTCAGCAGGCTTCACTTTGTGTTTATAGGGGGATTCCCAATTTATCTGGTAAAAGTGCTGCCTACCAAAACAACTTTCTCTTTCTGAGCTGAGAGGTAGGAAACCCAGGGTCCAAGTCCCCTTTTGTGTGTGTAAGAAGGGACTGTTTTCTGTGCTGCTACTATGCCATGTTGTTCAACTATCTTGAGTTTCTAATTGACCTACATTTCACTTTTCAGAGCTGCCCTAGATGCACTTATAGAGAAGGAGAAAGACATATTTAAGTTCCCTTATGTATACTGGGAATCTATACTGGGAATCCATTCATACCACCTGGGCATAGTTGGTTAGATCAAGTACATTGAGTATTTTCCAATTTAAAATATTAACTTCTGCCAGGGAGATAGCTCAGTGGAATAAGTGCTTGTCTGGCAAGCACAGGGTCCTGAATTCAATCCCTGGTACTGAAAAAAAAAAAAAAAATCAACTGTTCTAATCAACTGTTCTGTGTGTCAGAGCCTAAAAATGGGTATGAAGGGCCATTGGAATAGCTCCATGGACTAAGCCCTTACTTAGGGAAGCACAGGGGCCAGGGTTCAATTCCTGGCCCCACCTGCTGTGTTGCCCCCCTCTTATTTGTAGAACTTGATGAACTTTGGTAGTTGTACATAAACATATCCCTACCACTACAGTCATGAAGATAGATATGGAACAATAATGTAGAATATTTGTTACTAGAAGTTCTCATAAGTTTCTTTGGTCTCTCTTCACTGTATCTGGCCTTAGTCCTTGGCAACAACTAATCTGCTATCGCTATGATTTTGTGTTTTCCAGAGTTTAATAGAAGTAGAATCCTATAATACATAGCCTTTCTAAATCTGACTTCTTTCACTGAATATAATGCTTTTGAGATTCATCCTTTTTTTTTCCTATCCATGTTGTTTTGAGTAACAGTCATTTGTTCCTTTTTGTTGCTAAAAAGTGCTCCATTGACAAGGTATACCAGATTTTGTTACTTCATTCCCCAGTTGATGAGCATTTAAGGACCAAAGCTGGATTGTTTCCGACTTTTCTGATGTGGAAAGACTTGCAGTTAAAGTCTGTGTACAGTGTGTGTGTGTGTGTGTGTGTGTGTGTGTGTGTTTTTAAATGTCTGCTTTTATTTCTCTTGGGTAAATACCTGGAAATGAAATGGCTGAGATGTATGATAAATGTGTTTATAAGAAATGACCAAATTTCTTTGTAAGAGAATTTTTCTCTCTGTCTGTCTGTCTGGTCTGGTCTGGTCCGGTCCAGTCCGGTCCAGTCCGGTCTGGTCCGTCCGTCCATCCGTCTGTCTGTCCGTCCGTCTGTCTGTACTGTCTGTCTGAGACAGGGTCTTACTATGCAGCTCAGGCTGGCCTTGAACTCACTGTCTCAGTTATTCTCTGGTTGCTGGGACAAATACCTGACACCCACAAGTGGAAGATGGAAAGGTGTATTTAACTCACTGGAAGTTTCAGTCTGCAGTCAGCTCCAAGACAGAGTGACACATGACAGAAAGCAACCTTTCATGGCAGTGGCAAAGAGCAAGAGAGGAAAATGGAAGAGTAGCAGCAACAATGGCCACAGAGAAGAAGTCTCTCTTAAATTGCATTTAGGTTCTCTGCCCCAGGCTGGGGGAAGTACTCATACCCATGATCCCAGCAGCACTAAAACCCATAATCCCAGTGGATCATGAGTTAATTTCAAACTCTAGAAGTCCCCACCCCATGACTACATGAGGCTTTACTAGACACAAACCATAATACTCACTTTGTAGTCCAGGCTGGTTCCAGTCTTGCAACAATCCTCCTGCCTCAGTCTCCCAAGTGCTGGGATTAGAGGTGTGTGCCACCACACCCAGCAAGAAAATTTCTAAAGTTCTATACTATCTTTGTGTTTCTATGAATAGTTGATTTGTTAGTATTAGGTATACTAGTAGATATTAACTGTACTAGTGAGTATGTAAGGATAAGCTTAATGTGGTTTTATATATGCATTTCCCCAAGGGCTAATGAGGCTTAACATTTTTTATATGCTTACTTGCTGTTCATATATATTAATCTTTTCTCTGTTAAAATTTTTGGGTTGAGTTCTTTATTATGGTACAAATTATGTTTCTAAACTACGTAATTTCCTATGTCTTGAATTTTATTTTCTCCTCTCCTTTTCTATCCTTCTTCTCCTCTTCCTCTTCCTCTTCCTCTTCCTCTTCCTCATCTTCACTTTTTTTTTTTTTTTTTTTTTTTTTTTTTTTTTTTTTTTTTTTTTTTTTTTTTTTTTTTTTTTTTTTTTTTTTTTTTTTTTTTTTTTTTTTTTTTTTTTTTTTTTTTTTTTTTTTTTTTTTTTTTT
>PVJA010004751.1:0-29739 GCA_004027025.1 Myocastor coypus | reverse complement strand
GAGCAATTCTCTTGCCTCAGTCTCCCAAGTGCTGGGATTGCAGGTGTGTGCCACCAAGTCTGGCTACATTTCCATTTTTTAAAAGCAGTTTTAATTTTAATTTAAAGTGATGGAGGGGCCCGGCAGGATAGCTCAGTGGTCTAAAGCACCTGCTTAGGAAAGCTTAGGCGGCTGCAGGGACCACGGTTTGATCCCCAGCACCACATGCTGTGCCAACCCTACCCTCAGGACAGGCTGAGCCGGCCATAAAAATAAATAAACAGAAGTTCTGAAACAAGAAAAAATAAAAATAAAAATAAAAATAAAGTGATGGAGTCTTTGTTGCTCAGATTGGAACTGAACTGCTGAGGCAAAGTAATTCTACTTCAACTTCTGAGGAGGTTGGTATTATAGGAATGTGCCATTCTGTACAGCCTAAAATGGTATGTGGACTCACTCTGCTTCCCCATCTTCATATCCCTTTCTCTGGAGATTGAATTTATTTATTTATTTAAATTTATGTATTTGGTACAGGGGCTCACTGTGCAGATTGGATTTGTAATGTTTAGCCTCCCCAAAGCTGGGATTATAGGCATGTGCCATACATCTGGCATATGGTACCTGGGATCAAACTTGAGTCCTTGCACATGCCAGGCAAACACTTAGACCACTGAACTATCTCCTGGCCATGGTGAATGAATGAATGAATGAATGAATGAATGAATGAATGAATTTGTCTTGGTATGGGGGATTGAACTCAAGACCTTGTATTTGCCATGCAGGTGCTTATTCTACTGAGCTATCTCCCTTGCCCTCCCTGGTGATTGAATTTAGATCCTCACTAATGTTAAAGTATGCTCTCTACTTCTGAGTTATACCCTAGTCCTATTATCAGGTTTTTATACAAAAATCTTTATTTGCATATATATAGAAATCAGTTTTATTTCTCTGTACTAACCATGAACAATCAGAAATTGAGATGTAGAAGTTATTAGTATTTATTGATAACTTCAAAACAAAATATTTACATTTCAAAAGCCATTGATGATAGCAATACATTAAAAACTAGAAAATAGGCTAGGGATGTAGCTTAACAGCATAGCACTTGCCTGACAAGCACCAGCTCCTGAGTTTGATTCTTAAGATTCTTAATACCAAAAAAAAAAAAAAAAAAAAAAAAAAAAAAAAAAAAAAAAAAAAAAAAAAAAAAAAAAAAAAAAAAAAAAAAAAAAAAAAAAAAAAAAAAAAAAAAAAAAAAAAAAAAAAAAAAAAAAAAAAAAAAAAAAAAAAAAAGAAAAGAAAAAAGAAAAAAAAAGAACAAAATCCAAACCAAAATAAAACAAAAACTCTTAGAAAATGTTGCTGGGAAAAATTAAAGAAGACCTGAATGAATGAGACATATGACATAGTAATGAATTGCAAGACTTCTATCATGAAGGTATAAGTTTTTCAGGGCAGTCCTATAAACCTAGGTAGTCTTTTTTAGAAAGTGACAAGAGTATATGAAACTGAAAAAAAAATGTATATATATGAAACTTATGCTTATTTTTATTCTTTATGTTATGGCTATCTCTATCTTTAATCTATCCATCTATTTATCTATCTATCTATCTATCTATCTATCTATCTATCTATCTATCTATCTATCTATCTATCTATCTATCTATCTATCTATCTGCCAGCTCAGCCTGCCCTGGGGGTGGGACAGGCATAGTATGTGGTGCTAGGGATCGAACTGCGGTCCCTGTGGTTAACCTAAGCTTTCCTAAGCAGGCGCTCTAGACTGTTGAACCATCATGCCGGTCCTATTTTTTATTTTTAAACTTGTGTTAAAATGCAAATAATTTAAGTAGTCAAAGGAATTTAAATAACAGTATTGGCCATTTAGCCAGTCCAATTATTTAAATACACAGGATGACAAAAGAATTTATATATTTTCATTAATTTTGTAAGATGATAGCTATAACAGGAAAAATAAAGCAACACTTTTATCCAATTTAATAGTTTTTCTGTGTATGTTATATCTTAAAACACTAAATACACAGTCCTACGTTATAATGTGGATGACAGTATCTAGTCTCTTTCCAAATTCTTTTTGCATTATTGTCTTTCTTTGAGTAGCACACTTTACAGTGTTGTGTTGACCTTTCCTTTTTTTTCTCCTGTGGGTAGTATGGTTCCAATAAATGTCTACCCACTAAACATAGTGATGAAGATGTCAGTGATGGAGGTAAAATTGGTATTTCATATTCCATATTTTTAAATTATTTGGTCTATTCAATTTAATCTAAATTATAAATGACTTAAATTTTTTTTGTGTGTGTGTCCAGCGCAGCCTGTGCTGGGGGTGGGGCTGGTGTGGTATGTGGTACCAAGGATTGAACTGCGGTCCCTGCATGCTTGCCTTAGCTTGCCTAAGGAGGTACTTTAGACCACTGAACTATCTCACCAGCTCCTATAAATGACTTTAAAAAATTAATTGATTAATTTGGTACAGGGTCTCTCTAAGCAGTTCAGACTCATAGTGATCCTCCTGTCTCAGGCTCCCCCGCATTAGGATTATAGGCATTGACCACCACACCAAGTTTTGGGACCAGCAAGGCATGCGGTACTGGGGCTTGAGCCCAGGTCCTTGCTCTTGCCAGGCAGGCAGTTAGACCACCAAGCTATTTTCCCAGCTGCAAAAATGACTTTTGAACACTTTAGTATTAAACAAATAACAGATAAGCTCCAGTTTGTTTTATCCAGAAGGTATATAAATATTTTAGTAGTATTTTTTCCTTGCTTTGATTACAGGATAGCATGTTGGATGTTGGTGAACTCTGTCAACACCACCCATAGAACTATTAAAGAAAACTATGCTGTGGTTGGCTCATCCTATCCTGGGGGTGGGGCTGGCACAGCATGTGGTGCTGGTGATCAAACTGTGATCTCTGTGGTTACATAAGCTTGCCTAAGCAGATGATTTAGACCATTGAGTTATCTTGGGGGCCCAAGAATTCAGAATTCTTTCAAACTTTACAGATAAAGTGCTCTCTGAAGAACTCTCTTCCTGGTCTGCATGCATAGAAATTTTGTGAGAATATGTTTAAAATAAGTGAATGAAGGGCCAGCGTCATAGCTCAGTGGACTAAAGCACCTGCTTAGGCAGAGCATAGAGGCCAGGGTTTGATCCTTGGCATGCTGGCCTCGGCCTTGGGACAAGCTGAGAGGGCAATTGAGACTGGATGTGGTGGTGTGCACCTGTAGTCTCAGCGCTTGGGAGGCTGAAAACAGGAGAATCACTGAGTCCAGTCTACATAGTGAGACCCTGTAGACCAGTGGTTCTCAACCTTTCTAATGCTGTGATCCCGCAGTACAGTTCCTCCTGTTGCAGTGACCCCCAAACACAATCATGTGATGCGCAATCACGTCTGTGCATGTGCGCAGGCATTCAGTTTGGAACCCACATCCATAATGGCGTGCTTTCCAGCTGAATAGCACTGCTGCAGATGGTAGCTGTGACTTCCCAGCGGCTAAAGCCATCGGAAATAATTATTTTCTGATGGCTTTAGGTGACCCCTGTGTTTTGGTCGTTTGACCCCCTCCAGGGTCGTAACTCACAGGTTGAGAACCACTGCTGTAGACCCTGAGCTAAATATAAAAAAAAGTAAAATTAGATAAAATAAGTGCATGAGAAGCCTCCAGCTGAGTCAATGACAATGAAAAGGGAAACTCTATCTGCCAAAGTTACTACAGGATTTAAATGTTAGAATGATAATTTTTTAGGAGCTTATCACGTATTTGGACCTGGATATAAACCTTGCTGTTCTGAGTTGAGGAAAAAAAATTAAAATGTTTTAATGATATTAATATTATTTTGATATAATTGACAACTATTACACATTGAAAATGCATAATTTGGGCTGGTGAGATGGGTCGGTGGTCAAAAGTGCCTGCTTAGGAAAGGTTAGGCAACCAAACCACAGAGACTGAGGTTTGGTCCCTGGCACTGCATCCTGCACCAGCCCCACCCCCATGCCAGGCTTAACCAGCCATAAGAAAGAAAGAAAGAAAGAAAGAGAGAGAGAGAGAGACAGAGAGAGAGAGAGAGACAGAGAGAGAGAGAGAGAGAGACAGAGACAGAGAGAGAGAGAGAGAGAGACAGAGAGAGAGAGAGAGAGAGGAAGAGCATATTTAATAAGTTATACCATCTGTGAAGCCATTAATACAACCAGTGTGAGAGATATACTTATCAATTTAGAAAAGTTCTTTGGGGGCTGGCGAGATGGCTCAGCAGTCTAAAGTGCCTGCCTGCATAGGAAAGTTTAGGCAACTGCAGGGGCCACAGTTCAATCCCCAGCACCATGTGCTGCACCAACCCTACCCCCAGGGCAGGCTGAGCTGGCCATAACACAAATAAATAACAATAAAAAAATTGTTAAAATTAAAAAATAACAACAACAAAAAAACTTCTTTGGCTGGGCATGGAGGAGGCTGAGGCAAGAGGATTGCTGCAATTTCATGGTCAGCCAGGCCTATGGAATGGCCAACCTAGACTATACAAAAAAGGGGAAGGAGAATAAAAGTTTAAAAAGTAAAAAGCCCTTTTGTGCCCATGTATAATCTTTCTCTTGTATACCTCTGTCCCTCCTACCTTCATACCCAGATAACCCCTTATTTACAGTAATTATTTTGAAAATTTTATGCTTTTATTTATTTGTTTTGGGGGGGCTGCCTCAGGCTTCCTTAAGGGCAAGTCTGGTAAGGCATGTGGAGCTATGGATCAAACCATGATCCCCTGCACCTCACTGGGTTTGCCTGAGCAGGTGCTTAAACAACCAAAATAACCCATAGGCCCTTGCTTTTATTTAAATGGAATCATGAAATATGTATTTTTTTTTTTTTTGGTCAGGTTTCTTTCCTTTAGCATTATTATTTTGAGATTCATATTGTTGCATGTATCAGTATTGATTCCTTTTTTGGTAGCAAGAAATCAAACTCAGGGCCATTGGCTTGCCAGGAAGGCACTTGTGCTGTTGAGCTACATTCCTGGCCCCAGATTCCTTTTTATTGCTGAGTAGCATTCTTGTCAATGAGTAAAACCATCTTTTGTTTCCTTGATCTGATGATGGGTGTTTGACTTGTTTCCATTTCTTTTTTATTAGTGCACATTGGTTTTACAACTTCATAGGTTTTGCTTTGGCAGATTTGTACATGCACATAAAATAATCATCCCTTCCCCATCACCATCCTTGATCTGCCTTCTCCCTTAGTTTCACATGCTTTTGAGGATCTCACTATAAAGTTCAGGCCTGCTGCCTCAGCTGCCAAATATATATATATATATATATATATATATATATATATATATATATATATAGCTTGAACTTGTGATTCTTCTGCTTTCAGCCTCCCCGGTGCTAGGATTACAGGTGTGTGCCACCACACTTGGACTCATGGTCAGGCTCAGTGCACTCAGGGGCAAGGCTGTTGTGGCATATTGGTGTTGGGATCAAACCCTGGCCCTTGAGCTTGCCTAAGCAGGAGCTTAGTCACCTGAGCTATGTTGTTAGCCCTAGGACATACATATTTTCTAATGTCCTCTTCAATTTCTTTTGTAAGTTTCCTGAAATTTTTACTATAGAGGTCTTTCACCACCTTAGGTCAAATCCTAGGTATTGGATTAAAAAAAAAAAAAGACAAACTTATGAATGAAATTGTTTTCTTGATTTCTTTCTCAATATTGATGTACAAGAATGCTATTAATTTTTGTTTATTTTATATCCAGAACAATGCTTTTTTTATGTATTTAATGCAGGGTCGACAGGGTCTCTCTACTCATAGTGATTCTCCTGTTTTTCAGCCTCCCAAGCTCTGGGATTGCAGGCGAATGCCACCATGCCCAGTCTCATTTGCTGTCTCTGGGCACCTCCGGGGCAGGGCTGGCTTAGATTGAATGCACGATCCCTGCTTCTGCCTCATCTGCTGAGCTATTTGGCTGACCCCAGAACAGTGCTTTTTGAAGAATAAGAATTTCTAATTTAGAAATAAAATTTGCCAATATTTTTGTTTTGTGAATTGTGTTTTCACTGTACCAAAAACATCTAACCAAGATCCCAACAATTTTCTTCTGTGTTTTCTTCTAGTATAGTTTTAGGTTTTATAATTAGGTATATAACCTATTTTTAATTTATATATGTTGTGAGACATGAATTTAGACTCATTTTTTACATGTAGATAGTCAGTAGTAGCACATTTTATTGAAAAGATTGTGCTTATTTATTTATTTACTGAATTCCTTTTTCTCGGTGCAGAAAACAAATTGAGTATGTAGTATGTAAGCCTATTTCTGTATCTTTGTTCTGCTTCACCGAGATATTTGTCTGTCTTGATACCAGTATTTTACTATTTGATTATTGTGGTACTATAAGAAATTTGGGGGCCTGGTGAAATAGTTCAGTGGTTTAAAGCACCTGCTTAGGCAAGGTTAGGCAGGTTCAGGGGACTGAGTTTTGATCCTTGGCACCACATGCTGTGCCAGCCCACCCCTGCCTCAGGGCAGACTGAGCTAGCCAAAAAACCAACCAACCAACAAACAAACAAACGAAATCTGACTGGTAAAACAAGTTCTTGATCTGTGTTCCTTTTTTATTTTCTTCAAGATTGAGATACTGTAGTTCTTTTGAATTTTCATGTGAAGTTTAGAATCAACTTGTCAATTTCTTTAAAAAAAGAAAACTAGCTTAGATTTTGATTCAGATTGCATCGAATATAGATTAAGACTAAAATTTTAACAATATTGAATCTTGTGATTCCATGAACATGATATATCATCATTTATAAATCTTCATTTCAGCAAGCAGCCTTCTGTGCTTTTTTTTTTGGTCTTACATGTCTCATTAGATTTATTTCTTACTTTTTGATGCTATTTTAAGTGTCATTGCTTTACAGATTGCAATTTCTGCTAAATTACTAATAGTAAATATAAATAAAAATGATTTCTTTGTATTGATCAATATCTTGCAGTTTTGCTAACCTCACCTTTTTGCTTCTACTATCTTGTTGATTCTACTAGATTCTTTTCTGTAGAATAACATGTCATATATCAATAAATATAGTTTGGAAATTTCCCTTCCAGTTTAGATGCAAATGCCATTTTTTTCTTTTCCTTGTTTTTTTGCTCTGGTTAGAAATTGCAGAACTGCACTGCTTTGCTGGATAAAGATGAGAAAAGGCATTTTTGCATTTTTCTTGATCTTAGGGGAAAGCATGCAGTCTTTTTCAGTTCCATCTCATTTCTTCTTTTCCATTTGACCTCTCTTAATTTTCAGCCCCACTTAAAGTGAATTTACCACAGCCAAGGGACTGAGATTGCTTCAGGCAAACAGAATTAATGGATTATTTTTCAAAAGGAACACAAAAGTCCAAACAAAAAGTCTTTCAAATAAAGCATTGTCTTGAGCATAAAATAAAATGCTCTTAAAGAGAGAAAGGAAAATGAAAACCTAAGCCTTTAGGTTAACTTTTTATTTAGAAATAACTGCAAACAAAGGAAATTGCAAAAACATAAAACAAAAAACTGTAGAGTCCCATGATGTAAGAGATGAGAAAGAGAGAGACAGAGACAGACAAATGGATAGACAGACAGGAATTTTTTTGGTACTAGGAATGAAACTCATGAATTTACACTTGCCAGGCAGGCACTGTGCCACTGATCTATATCTCCAGTCCTGGACGGGCTCTTATTTTGTTTTGTTTTGGTACCAGGGATTGAATCTAGGATCTTATGTTTGTCAGGCAGGCACTTATGTTGCTGAACTGTCTCCCAGGTCCTGGACAGGCTTTATTTGAGACCTAAGAGGGGCTAGTAGCTCTAAAGTACTAGAACAGTAGCTGTCTTAAAAGGTTTGTAAGGGATAGCAGAGAATAGTTTTCAGGAAGTTTGAAACTGTTCTGAATCAGGTCATCTATCTTAATTTGTGGGCTGGAATGTCTGTACAGCATACAGTAGGTAGGCCTGGCTAGCTATTAGGGGTATTGGTATTTTTAGAAAACCAATAGAATGTGAGGAAGAGTTGGAATTCATGAGATATCTTTTGTGTCAGCCCTGGTCTGTCTGTCTGTCCGTCCCTCCTTCCCTTCCCTTCCCTCTTCCTCTCCCTGTCTCTTCCTCTCTCCTTTGCCCTTTTCCTTTCACGTGAACCTCTGACTTCCACATTGTTTATCCATCAATATGCTGGTAGTTTGGATTTTTAAGGAAGATACTGTGTTTTAAGGGATACACTAGATATAAATTGTACTTTATAGGTAACTTCTTCGAGTCTATTCTTTGGTTTTCTTTTTTTAAAGATTGCGTTTGGCAGGATCTTTTACATAGACATTTTTAATTATGCTAAGCTTTTTTTTTTTTTTTTAATAAAGTGCTTTCATGCACTTGGCAACAATCTCAGTCCCTGGTCTTTGCTAGCTAATTTCATGTAGGACTAAAAATTAAGAGGTCATCTGGGTGTGGTGGCACAGCCTATAATCCCAGCACTTAGGAGGCTGAGGCAGGAGGATCTGTGTGACTTTGAGACCAGCCTGGGCTACAAAAGGGAGTTTGAGGCCAGCTGGAACTGCATAGCAAGACACTATCTCAAAAAGACAAAAATAAATAAATAAATAAACAAACAAACAAACAAATAAATAAATAAATATTAATAGGTCAAAAAGAAAAAAAAAGATGAAACTTTTTTGGGTGATGAGTAACACTATACTTAAAACCTTTTTATATTTTGATATTAAGCATCAAACTCTGGGCCTCATGCTTGTCAGGCAGGCTGTCAGGTAGGTGCTGCTACTAAGCTACATCCTTATCCCTGTGTTTTAAACTTAGTTTCTATAGTTTATTGCTAGTAGATAGAAATATGATTAATTTTGTGATTTAGTTTGTATCTTGTGAATTTGCTGAACTTGTTAGATCTCTTAGTAGTCCTTTTTTTTTTTTTTTATAGCTTAAGGTTTTCTGCATGGCTAGTCATGTCATCAAATAGGAAAGTTTTATTTCTTCCATCTGTAATGCTTTTAAAAATCCTTTTCTGGGGAGATAGCTCGATCTAAGTGGCTGCCTGGCAAGTGTAAGAACCTAGGTTTGATCCCTGATACTGCATGCTTTGGCATGCCACCAAAACCTGGCATTGTGGCACATGCCTGTAAAGTCCAGCGCTGGGGAGGCTGAGACAGAAGGATCACTAGGAGTCTGAGCTGTGTAGTGAGACCTTATACCAAATATTTTAAAAACATAATATAATAAAAATCCTTTCTCTTATTTATTATGTTGGCTTTGATCTAGTTAATTTTAATCTTTTGGTACTGGGGATCGAACTCAGGACCTTGTGCTTGTCAAGCAAGCATTTAAGCCACTGAGCTATCTCCCTGGCCCCCATTTAATTAAATTTTATTTTTTATTTTTTATTTTTTTTTTTGTGGGACCAGGGTTCGAACTCAAGACCTTGCACTTGCCCAGCAGGCACTTGTGCCTCGGAGCTATCTCCCCAGCCCCTCCATTTAATTAAATTTTAAACACTGAATATATACTCTTATAGGCATGACTTTATGAGCCCTGTTAGAGACTAGCAAGGCTAGTTTCAGATTATCTTTGAAGTTTCAGATCTTCAGATTCTCTTGGACTTCATAAAGTTAATTTGGCTTGATCTTCAATATGGCCTTATATTTTGCTCCTTCTGAAGTAAGGAAAATATTTTTATATTCTGAGAATCACCGTCCTACTTCTTTGATACACCTTTTTATTCTTTATATGATCTCGTTTCAACTTTTCACTCTTTTCGGTTAGAGTATCCTTGCCCCCTGCTCTTTCTTAATTCACAGAGGAAATGATGTGCTTTGAAAGCTTTCCAGTAAAGTTATAAGCATCTTACAGTCTGTACCTGCTTTTTCTTCTTTTAGAATATTCTTCCTTTTACCTGTGGCTATGGTCTCAATCCCATTCTTTTCTCTTTTTGTCTGATTTTTCTTTTCTTGGCGATAAGGTCTCTCTAATTCAGACTAGCCTTGAACTCACTGTGTAGCCCAGGCTGGCTTCAAATTCACCTCTTGCATCAGCCTCCTAAGGGCTGGGATTGCAGGTTTGTGCCACCACACCCTTCCATTACTTCTTTAAAAAAATTAATTTATTTTTGTTTATTTTTTCTGTATTTTTTTAGGGGTCTACAGGGTGTTCAGGATCTCACTACAGCATCAGATTCATAGTGATCTGCCTATTTACTGTATCCCAAGAGCTGGGATTACAGCATGCCGCCACACCCAGTCTCCATTCCCTCCTTTTTTAAGAGCATTTTTTGTTTGTTTGTTTAAAGAATCTTGTCTCTGATAGTAGAAGCTGGAAGAGTTGTCTAGATTTACCATTTTTATTCCTCATTTCCTACTCCTTTTGCGAGGCACAGTTTCTGTGCTATGACTGTTACCATTCATCTGTCCTCAACTTTTACTAAAGGTGCTGGTGACTAAAAAGTCAGTCAGGGGGCCGGGCAGGATGGCTCAGTGGTCTAAAGCACCTGCTTGGGAAAGCTTGGGTGGCTTCAGGTTCTGCGGTTCGATCCCCGGCACCACATGCTTGCCAGCCCTGCCCTCAGGGCAGGCTGAGCCAAGTGAATAAACAAACAAAGGTTCTGAAACAAGAAAAAAAAAAAAAAAAATTTACATAAATTAAAAAAAAAAAAAAAGCCAGTCAGCTCAAGGGCCACTTTCTTTAATGGTGGACTTTCAAGTAGCATTTAGTACTGTTAAGAATTTCCCGACCACTCTTTTTTTGGCTTTTCTAGTAGTATTCATGGTCTTGATTTTCCTTCTCATCTGTCTAGAACTCAAGTCTCTCACAGTTTAATCAGTAATTACAAATACTATCTTGTGGTTAAATGAAGGTTTCTTATCCTAGAATAATGCAAGATTTATGTTAAGTGTAGGAACAAGATATGTCACTTTAAGGAATTTGAGTTGTCGCAGGAAATTTTCAACAGGGTGCACGCTACTGAAGAGATACTGAAAAAGGTTCTGAAGTATTAATATTTGTTATTTAAATGCCTTTTCCCAACAGCCTTACACAGTAGAAGTTGTATTTCTGTTTCATTACAATGGATTAGTGTGGTGAAGGATGGGATGTGTATAGGAAACAATGGATTGTTCTTCCCAATTAGGTTAAGCTAATAGTAAGGTAGCAGAGATGAAATCTGTTTTTCCTATGTTATGGAATATCTTGAATGTCAGAGGGAAAAATATTTTACTTACTGTCTTAGATAGTAAGGATTGGTTGGAGATTTTTAAGCTAAAAAATGGACCTATTTTGGCCAGGAGCTGATAGTCTTATAACATTAATTTCAGTGATGGCATAATGAAAGGCTTCTGGAAGCCATCCCTCATCTTTCCCAGCATAATGAGTTGAGTCCTCTTCTATACTTTCGTAGCACATTGTCACACCTCTGACACAGAACTTACTACATTGCATTGTCATTACTTGTTTGTGTTTGACTTTTCAAATAGAATAGTTTATAGGTAATGTTGATCCTGATAACTTTTCTGTCCCTTAGGGGTTGGCATAATAATGAATTCCTTAATTAGTACATGAATAGTTTAAATTTTGAATGACTGATTTGAATAGCTTATCAGAATACATTTTTAATATTTCTACTTATTACAGAATTGAATGCATTAGAGACCAATTCTGCTTCCTCTCTGGTGACATATGTTTTAGTTAATAAAGTTATTTTGAAAGAGAAGGTGTGGCTTTAAAAGCCTATGACTTTGCAGACAATAATATACCGGCATAGTTTACCCTGTGCAAATCAGCTGTCTGTTAGGTCTTGTGTTTGTTTTCCCCATGGACATAGTCCAGCCTTTAGTTGTTTAAAGCAGCAGATGGAAGGAGTCTATAGAGATGTGGCTTTATTAGCTCTCACAATGAAAGAACACACTGGTTGTGCTAAGGATTAAAACATTTCTGTTTAATGAAAGAGAAATGGATCTTGGTTCGTTTTGTGTATATATGTGAGTGTGCATGCTGTTCTCAGCAGTGTAGGCAGCTCTTGTGACTATAATCAGTTGTATGAAGACCAGAAAAATCTCTTGTAAATAGAATGCCCTTTAAGCCCCAAGACTGTTGGTCACAGCTTTCATAATTATAGGCAAGGCACTTTTTCTTCTTGTTGGGTGCAGACTGATTCTGTCCTACAGTTATTACATATTTACTCCTGTGAGACTATAACAGGATGATTTAGCATACTATACACTGTATAGCTGTCAGATTAGGAAGTTTGGGTTAATATTTCCTGTAATTTTTTTAGAGTGAATAATTTTTACAGTGTGTTCTATAGTTGAAGAATAGTAGTTGTGAATTACAAAATATGTTTTTCTTAAAAATATAGTACTACTTTTGCTGACATTTCTTCTTGTATAGTGTTAGAAAAATCACCAATTTGACTTACTTTTCCTGTTTACTAGGATTCTGACAAATATTAAGTTAAAAATTTTAAACATTGTATGTGAATGTTTTAAGTGACAGAATCACGAGTACTAACCTTTTCCTCTTTAAACCTAAAAATATGTATATTTTGAGCTATGAATTAAGAGACAAACATCTTTAAAGTTGGCTAAAATCCTACTTTGAAAATCATAGCTAGTGACCAAAGAAACAGTTTCGAGATGATTAAAGCTTGGGTGAAAGGCTTTTTCATGCTTTGCCCTTTTAGAAATCTAGTGGGATGGAGAATGTCTCCTCTGACAGCACTTTCAGCAGTGAATAGATGAATGAATTTGTCCATGCCCAGAGCTCACAGCACATGTAAGAGCCCCCTCCATGGACATAAAAGACCCGCCAAACTGACCTTAATGATTCAAGCTCCTAAAGAGAGAGAGTTTCAGGACTAAGAAGTGAAAACCAGCGCATACTGTATAGCAATAAAGAAACAAAAGAGCCAGTGACAATATCGAAAGAATCTGACATTTGCGTTGCTTCTACATGAAAGGAATTTTGCCGACTTCATCAAAATAATAACTAGTTTTATATCATCTTGAGCCTAAAAGCAGGCATCAGAATAGTATGTTTTTCTTTGTATTTCTGAAGAATTGTTATCTATTTGAAAATGTACATGGAATGGTTTTGTTTTGGGGAAGAAAAACGTGACATGGATTTTATGAGCTTAGTAGCTGTAGGTGGAGACTGTTTTGTTTTGTTTGCGAAACCTTTTTAATAAGCAATGAAGTCAGGATATGAAAGATTGACATTTTTCTTTTTCTGGGATCTTTGTTCTTAGTACTTCAAGTAATTTCAGGTAAAGGGGTGAGGTATGAAAGAAAAACAAATGTGATGAATTTCCCCTATTTTGTCTGGGATTCCTGTGAGATCTTCTGTATCTCTTGTGAAGAAAGACGTGGCTCTGAGGGGAGGCACTGATTGTATACTGATGCTGGCATGATTTAGTGGGGCTGTGGGGTACAATTTGTTGTGCTGAATAGACTGTTTGCATCTTTATCCAGCAGTAAGTAGGCAATAGTAGATGACCACCTGGGGAGTGGCCTTTTTTTGTTTGGTATCTGTTATGGATGATTCCAGTATTCTGAGAAGGAGAGGGTTACAGGTGAGTGAAAGAAAGCCTTCTTACTGATTTCCTTCCTTTATATATATATTTTTAAAAATGTACTAAACAGATTGTTGCTGTTTATTTAATTAATTTGAGGCCTGAGGCAAGCAACTAAGTTCTTTATTCTATTGTATAATGTATATTCTATTTTTTTGTATATTCTGTTGCATATAATTATAATAAGATCTTCCTTTGATAGAAAAATGCTACTACATTAAGCAAGTGGATTAAATCAGACCCATATAAAATGCAAAACTAGTTTTGGGTATGATACATTAATACTGATAGATTATTTATAGTAATCATGTTCTGTTTCTGACAAGCATGCTTGTGCCTACTCCCTCATTAAGTCTCTATCACTGTTTCTTTGTGTCTCTGTCTCTATGTCTTGGCATTTCTTTGGTTCTACATATAATTTTAAGATATCTTCCAAATTATCACTGCATTTATACAGTCCATCCCTCCATGCAACTACCCATCTACCCATCCTCCTTAAGTCTTAAGTGATTTGGCACATAAATAGATAAGTAAAATCATTGAGAAGTAAACTGCTAGATAACTCAACAGTTTTAATGAATACCCTAAGCACTAAAAGAACACATGTCAAATTTTAAAAAATTTAATGATCGAGGGCTAGGAATATAGGTCAGTAGCACGAGTGCCTTCCTGGAAAGTGCAAGGTCCTAAATTTCATTCCTGGGGTTAAAAAAAAATTATTATGATGTTGATGAATTAATTTTTTCATGCTTCATAGTTAGATGATTCCTCTTTATTCCTTGTAGAGAGATCCAACTTCTATGAAGGTCATTGTTGAGTATTTTTGAGAATTTGCATAATTAAGGCTCCGGTATAAAGCCTTAAGCTCAGCTGGGTGTGGTGGTGCACGCCTGTAATCCCAGCACTTGGGAGGCTGAGGCAGCCTGGTCATTGTGAGTTCGAGACCAGCCTGGGCTACAGAAGTGAGTTCAGGGCCAGCCTGAACTGCATAGTGAGACCCTGTCTCAAAAAGACAAAATAGGGGCCTGGCAGGATGACTCAGTGGTCTAAAGCACCTGCTTAGGAAACCTTAGGTGGCTGCAGGAACCGTGGTTCAATCCCCAACACCACATGCTGCGCCAGCCCTGCCCTCAGGGCAGGCTGAGCCGACCATAAAAATAAATAAATAATCAAAAAGACAAAATAACTAAATAAAAAATAAAGCCTTAAGCTCATCAACAAACCTATGATGGGTTAGTCATGAAGTACAGTTAGTTCTTCTGGCATTTTTTCCTCCTTGTACGAGATTTGTAAGGTCCTGTTTTTTGTTGGTTTATTTTTATGTATTTAGTACAGGGTCTACAGGGTCTCACTACATAGATAGGACTTGTAGTGATTCTCCTGTTTTCAGCCTCCCAAGTGCTGGGATTACTGATGTGCCACCATGCCCAGTCTCAGTCATCATCTCAGGGTACTCCAGGGGTGGGGCCAGCATGTCGCACTGGGAATGGAACCTTTGCCAGCACTTGGGAGGCTGAGGCAGGAGGATTGCTGTGAATTTGAGAACAACCTGGGCTACAAAAGTGAGCTCAAGGCCAGCCTGAACTGTATAATGAGACCCCGTCTCAAATGAATGAATGAATGAATGAATAAATAAATAAATAAATAAATAAATAAAACTAGATAGAAATGTATACAAAAGAGAATGTATAAAATGCAAAATGTATACAAAAGAGAAATGTATACAAATGTATAGGATAAGTAAGTTTAAGATATGCATCAAATTATGGTGTTTGTAGTTAATATTGTGATCTATACTTATTAATGGTGTTGGAAACATTGAAAGCCCTTGAGGAATATACTCCTAGAATCTTCAGCAATTGTCTGGTACAGCCTGAACTTTAAAAATTGAGAGTAGGTGACAGCAGCTTTTAGCAGATCAAATAATTTGCACCAAAGTAGAAACAAAATATTCAGTATAATTTTGGTGCAAAATAATATAGAGATAATAAGTAATAGGATAGAAATAACTTGATTTATTTAATAATTTATATACTAAGGAAGACACAAAGACAGGTGTAATTAGTAACTATGGCTGAGTATATGGAGCAAAATTAGACCTTATTATTATAAATAAACCAAACAAAAACAACAAAAAAAAGTGTCCTTCCCAAAGAAATAAATAACTAAGTCTAGAGGTTTTACAATTGGACCATCTTTTGCATTAGATCAGTGTGAGCCTTGATCTCTAGCAGGCTTCCCATATGTTGGGAAAAGAACAGTATGGTTTCAGGCAGCATAGTCACACACTATATATCCTTAGGTCTTGATGATAAAACATCTAAGAGGTTATATATGAATGTGAGTATATACTATAGAAGTTTCTGTCTGGTATAAGTTTTGTTTTTTTTTTTTTTCTTCTTCCATGGAAGGCAGTTCAAATTTGGATCTTTGGTAAGAATTGGCTTTCATACTGCTGCTACTTTTGAAGCCTCTGTAGTGAAGGATTTTTTTTGTGTGTGGTACTGGGAGTTAAATTTGGGACCTTGTACTTGAGAGGCAGGCGCTTATGTTGGTGAGCTATATTCCTGGCCTGTGAAAGACATTTTCGATAAAATTCATTAGAAATTGAAGGAGGCACTTTTATATTTGTCTTTTTTCCTAATAAACTTATGTGGAAATGATTTTGGTTTTGACTTTGAAAGTTCATGTGCCTAGCCATTATAGATACATTTTTACTATCAGCTCTCTTAGCACTATCACTTGTACATTATTTGTGTATAAGACATATATAGTAATCAGTCTCCCTAACATGAGAGCTGAATATATCAGGTTCTAAATTGAGAATATTTGTTGATGTTGGTACAGGTATTGTCCTCAGGCAGATCTTAAACTATATCGTATTTCTTCCCCCTTCTCTGCTTTTGATGTTTGAAAACAAGAGTACTTCAAGTACCATTATTCAAAGGTATATAATTATTTTGGAGGAGATTTGGCAACATAATTCATAATGGAAACTGTTGATGACAAAGCTTTCTTTGAGATTTTATCTTGAAAATTATGGCTACTAGTTATTATCACTATACAAATTGCAATTCACTTTATTCACTTTAGTTTTTAGTCCTTAAAAACAAAAGGGGCATGGTGATGCACACCTGTAATCCCAGCACTTGCAAGGCTGAAAACAGGAGAATCACTACAAGTCCAGTCTATGTAGTGAGACCCTGTAGAGCCTGTACTAAATATAGAAAAAACAAACAAACACCACAGGAACCAGATTTCAAGCATCCCCATTTTTTTAAAAATTTCATTTTTAAGGGCCAGCCAAATAGCTCAGTGGATTAAAGTGCCTGCAATCAAGCACAGGGGGCTGGGGTTTGATCCCTAGTCCCACCCCGGGAGTAGCTGAGAGGGCAATTGAGACTGGATGTGGTGGTGTGCCTGTAATCCAAGCTATTGGGAGGCTGTGAGCAGGCAGATCACTATGAGTCAGATCTACTAGTTAGATCCTGAACACCCTGTGAACCCTTCCCTAAATAAAAAAAAAAAAAAAAAAAAAGAAATTTGTTTCATTTTTAAAAGAATGATGATACCTAAATAAAAATGTGACCTAATAATTTGATTCTGTTTTTTTCTTTTTCTTTTTGAGACAGGGTCCCATTATGTATTTCAGGCTCGCCTTGAGCTCACTTTTGTAGTCCAGGCTGGTCTCAAGCTGGCAGTGATTCTCCAAAGTGCTGGGATTACGGGCGTGCACCACCACGCCCAGCTTGCTTGCTTCTGTTCTATATTTTCTTATTTTTCTATGGGGAGTTTGATACAAAAGTAAAGGAAAAATTTAAGTTTGTATTCATCAATCTTTAGTACTCTAAAATAGTAGAATAGATGGTTTTGAAAGTTGATTTATCGTTTCTATTTCCCTCTTTCTTTTCGCCTTGGTATTTTTATTTCTGGTTTCTGTTGGAGAGATATGAGAGCTGAATATATTTTGTACCTATTTTGTAATTATTTCACTCAGGTGTTGGGAGGACTGTTTTGAGTTTAAGAGCAACCTGGGCTACAAAGTGAGCTCCAGGCCAGCCTGAATTGTAGAGTGAGAATCCTGTCTCAAAAAGACAAATTTTAGTAATCCAAAATTGTATTACTTGATCATTTCTGAATTAAATTTCCCTGTGTAACTGAGGACCTGTGAGTTTCCTATAGATATTTTGTTTGGCCATCTTTGGGCATTTAAGGAAGAATCAACCAGCGCAGCCCCATCCCTCCCCTCTTGTGTTATACCGAGATGCTTTGCACTTTTGCTGTATATTTCATCAGTTATAAATGTTGCATCACTTTTTAGTAACTGTGAAAATGTAGTCTGTTATGTTTGATGATATGATATACTTTTTTTTTTTTGTCTTTTTGGGACAGGGTCTTCTTATGCAGTTCAGGCTGGCCTTGAGCTCAGTTTTGTAGCCCAGGTTGGTCTCGAACTCGCACTGATCCTTCTGCCACAGCCTCCAAAGTGCTGGGATTACAGGTGTGCGCCACCACACCTGGCTGCTGATATGGTATACTTTAAATGATGGTATTAATTTTTTATTTTCTTTTAAAACATTGTAAAACAGCCACAGCAATAACAAAAAGAAAACAAAAACAAAAATTTCTTACCGGTACCTGAAGTAATAGTATTTCTGGCAAGCAATAGTTTCATTTTGCTTTTTGTTTTTGTATTTGATGAAGTGTGCTATACTACTTACTGGCCTATTAAAGTATTTGAGTTTGTAATTAGTATGTGTCAATTGAAAGACTTCCACCTTTTACACTCTCACCCTTTAGTTTGTCTGTTTTAAAAATCTCAGTCCTCTTCATTCTCTGCTTTTCTTTTAATCAGTTGATGTCCATTTGATGTGTTTCTTTTATCATTTAAGATTGTTATAATTTTAATTTATTTGGGATGTATAGTGTTTATATGAATTTTCAGTTGTGTAACCACTTTGCATTTGGAGAGTAAACCCAACTCAAGCATAATGTATGATTCAATTTTTAAAACTGTATTTGGTTGTTACAGGATCTCACTATGCAGCGTGTACTCAAAGAGATCCTCCTGTTTTTAGCATCCCCAGCACTGGGATTATAGGTGTACTGCATTCTGTCTGGTCTCGGTGGTCAGCTCATACTAACCCTGGGGACAGAGCTGTCAGGGCATGTGGTGCCAGGGATTGAACTGAAGTCCCTGTGTTTGCCTAAGCTTGTCTAAGTAGGCACTTTTGGTCACTGAGCTATGTCACTGGCCTTTTTTTTTTCTTTTTTTTTTTTGTCTTTTTAAGACAGGGTCTCACTATGAAATTCAGGCTGGCCCTGAGCTCACTTGATAGTCTCAAACTTGGAACAATCCTCCAACCTCAGCCTGCCAGTGCTGGGATTAGAGGCATGAGCCTCCACACCTGGCTTATGATTTGGTTTTTTAAAAAATGATCTTATACATAATATAATATAATATATGTTTTGGGCCAGAGAGATAGTTCAGCAGTCTAAAGCGCCTGCTTAGATAAGCTTAGGCAACCGCAGGGACTGTGGTTTGATCCCTGGCACCACATGCTGCATCAGCCCCACCCACCAGGGCAGACTGAAGCAGCCATACTATAAATAAATAAAAGTTAAAAAGAAAAAGAAAAAAAGATTGTTTTTCATTTTGAGGTAGTTTTGGTAGCTTAGTTTGTCCATTTTGTCTGTTTTATTACTTGGTGAAAAAAATATTTTTATTGCTTATTTTGCTTTTTTAGGCATTTATTCAAATTTAATTTTCATTTGGCTGGCTCAAGCTGCCTTAAGGGCGAGTCTGGTAAGACATGTGGAGCTGGAATCGAACCACAGTCCCCCTGTACCTGAGTTTGCTCAAGCAGGCTCGATTAATTTTTTTATTTATAACACTGAACCATTTCAAGAGGGCAGTAGTTAGGTAGCTGCTGAGATTTTTCATTGCTCTCTTTTCCTGGTTTTATTATTATTATTATTATTATTATTTTTATTTTATTTTATTTTATTTTTTAAATCAGATACAGGGTCTCACTGCACAGTTCAGACTTGTAGTGATACTCCTGTCTCAGAAGTGGAATTACAAGCATGTGCCACCAGGCCCAGTTTCGGGTTTGGCAGGGCATGCAGCACTGGGGATTGAACTCAGGTCCTTGTACTTGTCCAGCAGGCACTTAAGGCTGCTGAGCTATCTCCCCAGCCCTTACTTTCTTTTTAATTTTTCTTAAATCTATCCATATATTCTTTGCATTTCTGATCTTTTCATGATCAACCTTAGCAGAATTTGGGGCCTGGCGGGATGGCTCAGTGGTCTAAAGCCCCTGCTTGGAAAAGCTTGGGCGGCTTCAAGGACCGCGGTTCGATCCCCGGCACCACATGCTGCGCCAGCCCTGCCCTCGGGGTGGGCTGAGCCGGCCATTAAAAATGAGTGAATGAACAAATAAAGGTTCTGAAACAAGAAAATAGTAAAATAAAAAATTCTTAAAAAAAAACCTTAGCAGAATTCTATTATAATCTTTATAATGTGATAAGAATATAAGAAGTGCCATGTACTTGACTGAATCAACTTGTCTGTTATTTATTTGAACCTGTTACATTTCTACCACTCTTAACAAAACACCCCAAATAATCAACTTCTGTAAAGAGAAAAAGTTTATAGCTCATAGTTTTGAGAAGTGTCAATCCATGATTGGGCAGACCATTGTCTCTAGGCCTACAAAGGTGTTTTATCTACTAATATAAAAGGAAAAAATGAAAGAATGTGGCTTCATGAAAATTTTTTTGGGGTGTGGTGGCACATACTTCTAATCCTAGCACTTAAAAGGCCACCGCAGGAAGATCCCTGAGAGTTTGAGGCCAGCCTGCTTTATCTAGAGAGTTCAAGGTCTGCTTAAACTACATAGCAAGTCCCTGTCTTTTTTTTTTTTTGGGGGACCAGGGTTCGAACTCATGACCTTGCACTTGCCCAGCAGGCACTTGTGCCTCAGAGCTATCTCCCCAGCCCCCCCCCCCTTTTTTTTTTTTTAAGGTCTACAGGGTGTTCAGGATCTCACTGCTAGATTGGTCTCATAGTGATCCACCTGTTCACAGCCTCTCAAGAGCTAGATTAGAGATGCGCCCCACCATGCCCAGTCTCAATTGCCCTCTCAGTGTGCCCAGAGGCAGGGCCCCCTGAACCTGCACCTGCTTCCAGCTTTAATCTGCTGAACTATTTGACTGGCCAAATAGTCTTCTCTCTCTCTCTTTCTCTTGTCTTTTTAAAAATGCTGCTGTTCTATCAAACATAAAAAAGAAATGGAGGGCTCTAAATGCAGTAGAAAGCTGCGTGTGATGGTGAGCACTTGTAATCCCAGCACTCAGGGCAAGGCAGGAGGGTCGTTGCAGGTTTGAGTCCAGCCTGGCCTGCAGAGTTTGTTCAAGGCCAGCCTGCCTTAAAATAAATAAATAAATAAATAAATAAATAAATGAATGAATGAATGAATGAATGAATGAATGAATGAATGAATGAATGAATGTAGTGGAGATTCTTTACCTGGAAACCTTTGGTAACTTGGCAAGCACAGTTCAAATGATGTGGTAAAGTCTAGACTTTATTTTCATTGTGTTAAATGAATAGAAAGTGAGAAGCCGGTGGTGGCTCATGCCTGTGATCTCAGCACTTGGGAAGCTGAGACAGGAGGATCGATGAGTTCAAGACCAACCAGCCTGGGCTACAAAAGTGAGCTCAAGGCCAGCCTGAACTGCATAATGAGGCCCTGTCTCAAAAAAAAAAAAAAAAAAAAAAAAAAAAAGGAAAGTGAGAAGCCGAATACTGTGGATATAGGCAGCTCATTTAAGAAGTGTAATGGTAGGGAGAAATAAAATTGATAAAGCAGTGATTGAAAGAGGTTATGTTGTAATTTAAGGGAATTTATTTTTTTCAAAATGGGATGGATGTGAATGTGTTCAACTATATGTGTTCAGTAGACTATGAAGGATGTGTGGATACTAAAGTGAATAACTTGTAGATCACAGAAAACTGGGTTACGTTATACCTGATGTAACAATGTATTATCAGATATTACCAGACTCTTTCTAAGAGAGATGAGTCACAAACTTATGGTTATTTGCCTAAGTGGAATATGCTCTTATCTTATTCAGTCTTCTGATTATATGGTTTTCCTGTCTACCCTGTTCTGAATATTCCCTGCAAGAGGAAATCATTGGTTCTTTTGATTACCTTTATCTGATTTATTCCATTGCTTGCTCTGCTAGCCCTTACACTTATCTTGATCGTGACAAAGAGTATGTCATGCCATATGATGATCTGGAACCTTGAGCATCACATATATACCTTTATGGAGGCATAAAATAAAGAAGGAAGAAGGGATTGATTTCCTTGGATGCATATTTGTGTATGTATTTTTCTGATACAAGGCTTTGGAGAAGGGTACATGTACATCTTACAAAAATTTTGTTTAATTGTTGTCTCAAACTAAAATGTATTATGTTACCCATTTAAACTATTAAAGAACAAACTAGAACTGTCAGGTAGAGTCAGAGAACAAATATTTTTGGTTTTATATTATTTGAGAAGGTAGGGAAGACTAAAATCAAGTTTAGACATTTAGTGTCTTGTGAGGGCTTTCCTGTTGTGTCCTCATATGGCAGAAGATGAAAGGGCAGAAAAGGCCAAATACTGTGTGAAGCCTCTTTCATAAATCACATAATCTCATTCATAAAGGAGGAACCCTCATGCCCTAATTAACTGGTAAAAAAAAAACCCAGCTGTAATGTTATCACAGTGCAGTTAAAGTTCCAACGTGAATTTTTTTTTTTTTCCAACGTGAATTTTGGAGGGTACACAAATATTCATATAACAGTGAGTATAAATATGATAACAAAGTTATACAAGAACAGTTTTATTCATATAAGGTAAAAATTCCTAAACAAATGCCTTTACATCTATGTGATTTTATTAGTGAGAATCTAACACATCTCACACCAATTCATTTAGGAAATAGAGAAATATGTTCCAGCCAGTTTTAAGAATCCATCATAATTATGATGCCAAAATCTGACAAAAGCATTAAAGCAGAAAAATAGAGACCATATTCATTATGAAAATAGGTTGAAGAAATTGTCAAGAGATTTTTTTTTTTTTTGTCTTTTTTGAGACAGGGTCTCGCTATGCAGTTCAGGCTGGCCTTGAGTTCACTTTTGTAGCCCAGGCTGGTCTCAAACTTGCACAGATCCTCCTGCCTCAGCCTTGCAAGTGCTGGGATTACAGGCTTGTGCCACCACACCTGGCGATCAAGAGAATAGTAACAGAAGCCAGCATTGTGTTTGCTAAAGTTAGATTTATTAAGAAATACAAGGTTAATTTAATATTAGAAAATAAAGGGTCAGCCAGATAGCTCAGCAGATGAACGCATCTGCTTAGGCAGTGCGAAGGGACTGGGGTTCAATCCCTGGAGTGCTGTGCTGCTCCTGCCTCTGGAGCAGGAGAGTGAGGCTGAAAGTGAGGCTGGATGTGGTGGTGCATGCCTATAATCCCAGCACTTGGAGGCTGAAAACGGGAGGATTGCTAAGAGTACAATCTACATAGTGAGACCCTGAACACCCTATAAATCCTGTCCTAAAATACAAAAAGCAAGCAAGCAAGCAAACAAACAAACAAAAACCCTCAAAAAACCAACCCTGGGGAGATAGTTCAGCAGTCTAAGCACCTGTCTCGCAAGTACAAGGACCTGAGTTCAATCCCCAGCACCGCCGGGCAAACTGACTCCAGAACCTCAGGCCCATGGTGCCTGCTACTGAAACTGGGTATGGTGGTTGACACTTGTAATCCCAGCTCTTGGGAGACTGAGACAGGAGAATCACTATAAGTCCAAGCTACATAGCGAGACCCTATACCAAATAAATAAATTAAAAGATTTTAAAAAAGAAAAAAACAATCTCTATCATTCTGCATATTGAGAGAAGATATCTAGACTATGAAACAGTTAAAACTCTGATGTCTTGTTATTAGGAATATAACAAGATATAACCATTTTAGGAAAAAAGACCTATTCGTTTCTTAACACATTTCTGCCTTTATACAATATGTAGTTAGTTACAGGGCACACTATTTGCCACATACATTTCACACTTTTAGGTATTTATCTAAAATAGATGAAACGTTATGAAAAGATAATGTAAAATGGATGCATCTTGAGATAATAAGTGAAATGAATTGAGGCTTTTGTTTGTTTGTTTTTTTTGTTTCAGAATCTGTTTGTTTATTCACTCATTTTTATGGTGGCTCTGCCTGCCCCAAGGGCAGGGCTGGCGTAGCATGTGGTGATGGGCATCAAACCGCGGTCCTTGAAGCCACCCAAGCTTTCCCAAGCAGGGGCTTTAGACCACTGAGCCATCCCGCCGGGCCCATGAATTGAGTTTAAATGCCACATGGTTTCTTTTATATGAGAAACCCAAAACATAAATGATTTGAAGAGTAAAATAAAAGACAGATAACAGGAAAAAAGGAGGTCTAGAACAAGTCCATCAAACGAGAAAGTTCCATCATGCCCTTTTTTGGTACAACACCCCCCCACAAAAAAAAAAAAACAAACAAACCAAAGAGGTCTTTTGCAAATGGGGAGGGGACCAAGAGAGATAAAGGGGAAGATAAAGTTTTTAAAAAGAGAAAAAATTGTATGTATATGTCAATAACCCCAAGCTGTAAACTACCCAAATGTCTTATCAATTGGAGAAAGGATAAACTGGTGAGTTTATATTCCCATTGTTATATGCAATAGTATTGATGAATCTCAAAAGCATTGTGGTGAATGAAAAGAAAACCTGTGTGAAAAGATCTGTATTTGTGTGTTTCCATGTATTTGAGCAGGCAAGAATAATCTGTATAGAAACATAATGAGAATAGGTGTGCTTGAAAAGGTATGAGTGGTTTTTTTTAAGGGGGTGAGGAAGATATATCACTAAACGGTCTGATGGAACTTGCTTGATTAATAGCCTTGCTCTGTATCTTAAGAGATAGGTCATCTGAGTGTGTACAGATGTTAGACTTAACAGTTGGCACAAAAGACCTAGTACTATTTTTGTTAATGTACAAAAAAGGGATGTGTTAGGCTTCTGTTGCTATGAAAGTGCCTAAGTAATTTAAAGGAGAAAAGAATTAGCTCATGGTTTCACAGTTCAGGGTTGGTAGGTTCATTGTTTTTGGCCCTGTGGTGAAGCAGAGTGTTGTGGAGAAGACTTAATAGAGCAAAGCTGCTCACCTGTGGCAGCCAGAATGCAGAGAAAGAGTGGAGGGGGTCAAGGCAAGATACATCTTTCAAGGACACTTTTCCAGGAACCTGCTTTATCCAGCTATCATAGTTCCTACTGGCTACAGTTTCTACCACCTTCTAATAATCCATTCAACTGTGAATCCATCTATTGATAAGATCAGAGCCTCATGATATAATCACTTCCTGAAAGCCACACCTCTGAGTTTTGCTTCATTAGGGCCAACCTTTCAGCACATGAACCTTTGGGAGACATTTGAAATGAAATTGTAGCCGGGCGTGGTGGCGCACGCCTGTAATCCCAGCACTCAGGAGGCTGAGGCAGAAGGATCTGTGAGAGTTCAAGACCAGCCTGGGCTACAAAACTGAGTTCAAGGCCAGCCTGAACTGTACAGCGAGACCCTGTCTCTAAAAGACAAGAACAAACAAACAAACAAACAAAAATAACCCCCACAAATTATAAGGGGCTTGGGGAATAGAAAATTATAAATGAAGTTTGGTTAATGATATATATGTTGAAGTCTACTTTGTACTTTTAAGATACATTAAAGAAACAAATGAGCAAGTGGCCAAATATATGATGAAAGAAAAATGTTAACTGTACAACCTGGGTTGTAATAGACTTTAACTGTTTTTTTATTTTAATTTTTATTACTTTTAATAAGAGGTAACAATACGAGAGTTTCAAAACATGTTAGTAGTATATTTGCAATAGTTGAGAAACTGCATATTGTTGTCCTCACAAATATGACAAATTTTCTAATCAATGATTCCAAAGGAGGGGGAGAAAAAAGATGAAGAGAAGAAAAAGTTTTCTTCTCTTTGAACTAGGAAGAAGTAGTTGTATATATAGTCCAATGTTTCATAATTGCAGTGGGTAACTGGTGAAACTGGCAATGTTGAAGGCTGTTGATTTAAGCCTCTTACAGCTCATCGTACTAATCTAGCTCAGCATTATATGCCTCATAATTAAGCTTTTCTGTTGGGTAATCAAGTGCAAGCCAAAGCAAGACCTGTCTAACAAAATTTTCATCATTTGTACTTTCCAGGATCAAATCTCCTCAGAATTAACTTTGGAACCATGTGCAGTGCTTTGTAGAACTGTTGTCAGTGCCAGCCATTGGGATGAGTCATGGCCAATGCTTGAGCAATTTACTATCTGTGAAAGCACGAGAGAAGGTTTTCTCCCCGAGTGACTGTCCCTAGGCACACTATACTTCACTTATCCCTTTCCTCTGAGTTCCCATAATCTCTTTGAGCAGAAAATTTGGGAAACTCCTGAGGTATAGGATGTTACAACACAGGTTCTCTTATGTCCTGAGTCCTCGCTGACCTTGAGGGGCTAGAGCTAAAATGATGGCTATCCTCGTAGCCCTTCTTTTTCTCTAATCTTTGGTCTGTTAACGTACATTCTCAATCCTGCAGTTGAAAAGCTCCATATTACAGTTACTTCAAAACATAGGTTGTTGAGCTCAACCTCACTGCCTTTCTAAATATCATGCATCTTAGACTTGGTTTCACATTGATGCTTTCCTTCAATCACTGATATTCTAATAAATCTCTACATATTGTGATAAAAACAGTTACACATTTTTACACAGACATTTAGAAATCTAAGGATATACAAAATTGTAGCCTGTCAAGCCTATGGTATTTCCCCTAGTCTGTTAGTCTCAATTAATACCCCCCCCTTTTAAAAAATCTTTTTGTTAACCAATCATTTACTTGAGAGAGAGTATAACAGTAACTAAGTTTACAATAGAAGGAGCACACATCTGGAAGTCCCGAATGACACGCATTCGAAGTGTAGTTTTAGTGTTGCTTCAGAGCTCTTTGCTTTCAAAGTATATGCTCAATGTACATCTATTTATATATGAAGTCTTCCAGTTTATCATTCTTTATAGCTCAGTAACATTCCATTGTGTAAAAATACCACATCTTTTTTTTAACCATTCTTCAAATGATGGACATTTTGGTTGTTTCCAAGATTTGGCTATTACAAATTGGGCTGCTATAAACATAGGTGCACAGATATCGCTATGGTATGATGTCTTCAGTTCTTCTGGGAAAATTTCCAGTAGGGGGATAGCTGGATTGAATGGGATTTCCAGTTCTAGTGTTTTAAGGAGCCTCCACACCGCTTTCCATAATGGTTGCACCAGTCTGCATTCCCACCAGCAGTGAAGTGTTCCTTTTTCTCCACAGCCTCTGCAGCATTTGTGGATGGTTGATTTCTTTATGATGGCCATTCTTTCAGGGGTGAGATGGTATCTAAGTGTTGCTTTAATTTGCATTTCACGGATGGCTAGTGATGTGGAGCATTGCTTCATGTATTTATAGGCTTGCTGAATTTCTTTCTCTGAGAAGTGTGTGTTCATCTCAGATGCCCATTTTTGGATAGGGTCTTTGAATTTTGGGACCCTAATGGTTTTCAGTTCTTTTTTTTTTTTTGTCTTTTTGAGACAGGGTCTTGCTATGCAGTTCAGGCTGGCCTTGAGCTCACTTTGGTAGCCCAGACTGGTCTCAAACTCGCACCAATCCTCCTGCCTCAGCCTCCCGAGTGCTGGGATTACAGGCGTGAGCCACCATGCCCAGCTTTCAGTTCTTTATAGATTCTAGATAGAAGACCTTTATCTGAGTTCTTATTAGTTAAAATCTTTTCGAAATTTGTAGGCTGTCTTTTCACTCTGTTGGTAATTTCTTTTGATGTGCAGAAACTTCTTAGCCAGAGAAGGTCCCATTTGTTGATGCTTTCAAGTGTTAAAAGTGCATTCTGATTTTTGTCCATGAATTTTTTTCCTACCCCAATGTCTTCAAGATTTTCTCTCACTTTCTTTTCCAGGAGATATAATGTTTCTCTTTTAGTATTTAGGTCTATAATCCATTTCGACTTTAGTTTATTGCATGGTGAGAGACCTGGGTCAAGTTTCAGCTTCCGGTATATAGAAAGCCAGCTTTGCCAGCACCATTTGTTAAAGAGTCTTTCTTCCAGTAAGCGTGTTTGGCCTCTTTGTCGAAGATCTGGTGGCTGAGTGTTTTTGTATTTGCTTCTGCATCCTCTAATCTATTCCATTGATCCTCAGGTCTATTTTTTTTTTTTTTTTGCCAATACCATGCTGATTTTATTACTGTAGCTTTGTGGTATAACTTTAGGTCAGGAACTGTAATGCCTCCTGCCCTACGTTTGTTGCCCAGAGCTGTCTTTGCAATTCTGGGTAGCTTTTGGTTCTAAATAAATTTTAGAAATGATTTCTCCAGGTCTGTGAGGTATGTTGATGGTATTTTGATAGGAATTACATTAAATCTGTACAACAATTTAGGGAGTATGGCCATCTTCACAATGATGCTTCTTCCTATCCAGGAGCAGGGAATATCTTTCCATTTTCTGAGATCTTCTAGGATCTCTTTCTTTTCAAGAGTACAGTAGTTTTCATTGAAAAGGTCTTTTACTTCCTTAGGTTAATTCCTAAGTATTTCATTTTCTTTAGTGCTATCATAAAAGGTATTGTTTCTCTAACTTCTCTCTCAGTGTGTTTGTGATCTGTGTAGAGTAATGCTATTGACTTTTGTGTGTTGACTTTGTAGCCTGCTATGCTACTGAATTTGTGTATTAATTCCAGTAGCTTCTTGGTGGAGTTCTTTGGGTCTTCTAAGTAGATTATCATGTCATCTGCAAATAATGATGGTCTTACTTCTTCTTTACCTATTCTTATTCCTTTTATTTCTCTTTCTTGTCTAATGGCTGTAGCTAATGATTCCAGAACTATATTGAATAGGAGTGGCGATAGGGGGCATCCTTGTCTTGTACCGGATTTGACAGTAAAAGACTTCAGTTTTTCCCTATTTAGAATTATGCTAGCTGTTGGATTGTTGTCCATGGCTTTTATCAGGTTGAGGTAGAGGGCCTCTATTCCGATTTTGTGTAGGACAAGAATGAGTGTTGCACTTTGTCAAAGTCCTTTTCGGCATCGATTGAGAAAATCATGTGATTTTTTGGTCTTGGTTCTATTGATACAGTGTATTGCATTTATAGATTTGCATATATTAAACCATCCTTGCATCCCTGTGATGCATCCTACCTGGTCATGATGTATAATCTTCTTCATGATTAGTTGTATTTTATTGGCGAGGATTTTATTGAGAATTTTTGCATCTATGTTCATGAGAGAAATTGGTCTGTAGTTTTCTTTTTTAGTTACCTCTCCTTCTGGTTTTAGTATCAGTGTAATAATACTTGCCTCTAGGTATGATTTTGGAGGGATTGCTTCCTTTTCAATTTCATTGAAGAGTTTGAGGAGTATTGGGGTTATGTCTTTAAATTTCTTGTAGAATTCAGTCATGAATCCATCAGGTCTGGACTTTTCTTTGTCGGTAGGCTTTTCGTTACATTTTGTATTTCATTGGCTGTTATTGGGTTATTGAGAGTTCTAATATCTTCTTTATTCAGTTTTGGTAATTTGTACTTTTCTAGGAATCTGTCCATTTCATCTGTGTCTTCAATTTTGTGAGAATGAAGATTCTTAAAGTAGCTATTTATGATCCTCTGTATCTCTGCTGGGTCTGTAGTAATTCCACCCTTTTCATTCCTTATTGCTTGAATTTGAGTCCTTTCTTTCCTCTTTTTGATGAGGTTAACTAGGGGCTTATCAATTTTATGTAATCTTTTAAAGGACCAGCTTTTGGATTCATTAATTCTTTTTATTGTTTTCTTTAACTCAATTAAATTAATTTCTGCTCTATTCTTTATAATTTCCTCCTGCCTTTGGGCTTTGGATTTTGTTTCCCATTTCTAGTCCGTTTAGTTGCTGCGTAAGATTGTTTATGTGTTCCTGTTCTGTTTTGTTTCTTTCCTTTTTTTTTTTTTTTTTTTTTTTTTTTTTTTT
>PVJA010004750.1:0-83698 GCA_004027025.1 Myocastor coypus | reverse complement strand
TCTCTATCTGATAAAGGCTACCTATGACAATCCAATAGCTAACATAATTCTAAATGGGGAAAAACTGAAGTCTTTTACTCTCAGATCTGGTACAAGGCAAGAATGTCCTTTATCATCACGCCTATTCAATATAGTCCTGGATTCACTAGCTAGAGCCATTAGACAAGAGAGAGAAATAAAAGGAATAAGAATAGGTAAAGAAGTTAAATTATCATTATTTGCAGATGACATGATAATCTACTTGCAAGACCCAAAACATTCCACCAAGAAGCTACTAGAATTAATATACAAATTCAGTAGTGTAACAGGATACAAAGTCAAAACACAAAAGCCAGTAGCATTCCTCTACACAGACAACAAACACACAGAGAGAAATTAGAAAAATGATACCTTTTAATATCACACTGAAAAATGAAATACTTGGGAATGAAGCTAACTAAAGAAATAAACAACTTTTTCAATGAAAACTCCATACTCTGAAAAAAAAAAAATGAGATCCTAGAGCATTTCAGAAAATGGAAAGATAGCTCTTTCTGGGAAACAGCAAAAGGCAGATGACGTGGGTGTGGGGGCGGGGCCGGAGGCCCCAGGGACCCAGGCATGGGAGGCCGCGGTAGCTTTTGCAGAGGATTTCACAGTGGCCTTCTAGGGCATAGGCACAGCAAAAGCCGGGGCCAGGGCCATGGCAGCGGGGCTTGTGGTGGTAAGACTGAGGACAAAGAGTGGATTCTTGTCACCAAGCTGGGCCACCTGGTCAAAGACATGAAAATCAAGTCCCTGGAGGACATTTATCTCTCAGTAAGGAGACTGAAGTTATTGACTTTTTCCTGGGCACATCCCTCAAGGGTGAGGTTCTGAAAATCATGCCTGTGCAGAAGCAAACTTATCCTGGCCAGCAGACCAGGTTCAAGGCATTTGTCGCCCTTGAAGACTACAGCGGTCATGTTGGCCTGGGTGTAAAGTGTTCCAAGGAAGTAGCCGCTGCCATTCGTGGGGTCATTATCCTGGCCAAGCTCTCCATTGTTCCCGTGAGGAGAGGCTACTGGGGAAAGAAGATTGGCAAGCCCCACACTGTTCCTTGCAAGGTGACTGGCCACTGTGGCTCTGTGTTGGTGTGCCTGATCCCTGCCCCCAGAGGCACTGGCATCGTCTCTGCCCCTGTGCCTAAGAAGCTGCTGCTGATGGCTGGAATTGATGACTGCTACACCTCTGCTAGGGGCTGCACTGCTACCTTGGGCAACTTTGCTAAGGCCAACTTTGATGCCATCTCCAAGACCTACAGGTATCTGATCCCTGACCTCTGGAAAGAGACTGTGTTCACCAAGTCTCCCTATCAGGAATTCACTGACCATCTTGTGAAAACGCACACCAGAGTCTCTGTCTAGAGGACTCAAACTCCAGCAGTAGCTACAACATAAAGTGTTTTTACACAAAAGTAAAATGAACTAAGTCTGCAAAAAGAAAAAGAAAAAAATAAAAAAAAAAGAAATGGAAAGTTATTCCCTGCTCCTGGATGGGAAGAACCAACATTTTGAAGATGGCCACACTCCCTAAATTATTATACAGATTTAATGCAATTCCTATCGAAATGCCATCAACATACCTCACAGACCTGGATAATTCATTCCTAAGATTTGTTTGGAACAAAAAAAAAAAAAAACCTAGAATTGCAAAGGCAATCCTGGGCAATGAAGACAAGGCAGAAGGCATTATACAATTCCCGACTTAAAGTTACACTACAAAGCTACAGTGATAAAATCATCATGATAATGGCAAAAAAAAAAAAAAAGACCTGAGGAGCAATAGAATAGCTTAGAAGATGCAGAAGCAGTTATGAACACACTCAGTAACCTTATCTGTGACAAAGGGGCCAAGTATGTTTACTAGAAGAAAGATAGCCTCTGTAATAAATGGTGCTGGAACAACTGGGTCTCCACATTCCAAAAATTAAAACTTGACCTAAATCTATCACCATGCACTAAACTAAAGTCAAAATGGATTAAGATCTAAATATTAAAAGAGGAACATTAAATCTCTTAGAAGAAAGAATGGGAGAAAATCTTGAAGACATCGGGATAGGCAAAGGGTTCATAGAAAAAAAACCAAAATGCACCTTTAACACTTGAAAGCATCAACAATTGGACTTCCACTGGCTATGAAGATTTTGCACTTCAAAAGAAATTACCAACAGAGTGAAAAGACTACCCACAAAGTTCAAAAAGATTTCAAATATTAAGTACTCAGACAAAGGTCTTCTAACTAGAATGTTTACAAATTACTAAAAACCATTAGGGTCCCAAAATTCAAATTACCAATCCAGAAATGGACATCTGAGATGAGCACACACTTCCCAGAGAAAGAAATTCGACAATCCTACAAATACATGAAGAAATACTCCAAATCACTAGCCATTCATGAAATGCAATTAAAACAACACTTAGGTACCATCTTACCTTTGAAAGAATGCCTATCATAAAGAAATCAACCAACAACAAATGCTGGAGAGGCTGTGGAGAAAAAAAGAAACACTTCTCAACTGCTGGAGGAAATGTAGACTTGTGCAACCATTATGGAAAACAGTGCGGCTGCTACTTAGAAAACTATAACTGGAAATCCTGTTCAATCTAGCTATCACCCTGCTGGGCATTTTCCCAGAATAACTGAAAATATCATATCATAGTGATATCAGTGAAACTATGTTTATAGCAACACAATTTGTAATAACCAAATCTTGAAAACAACCAAAATGCCCATCATCTAAAGAATGGTTTTAAAAGATGTGATAATTTTATACAATGGAATATTACTCAGCTAAAAGAATGATAAACTGGAAGACTTTATATTTAAATGGATGTATCTTGAAGATACACTCATAAGTGAAATAAACCAGACCTACATGTTTAAATTCCAAGTTAAGTTAAAT
This sequence comes from Myocastor coypus, assembly GCA_004027025.1. Lineage (NCBI taxonomy): Eukaryota > Metazoa > Chordata > Mammalia > Rodentia > Myocastoridae > Myocastor > Myocastor coypus. Next base: position 80,775 of record PVJA010004750.1, on the reverse strand, counting down.
TCCAAGTTAAGTCTAAGATGTTTGATACTCAGAAAGACAGTGATGTCATGCTCAAGTACCTATGTTATAGAGTAATAGTATCACTAGGCTTTTCTTCTGAAGGGTTAAGAATAAAAGTTACAGGCCAAAAATCAGAGAAAAAGAAGGGCTACAAGGCTAGCCAATATTTTGGCCCTAGCCCTTCAAAGTCAGTGAGGACCCAGGACATAAGAGAACCTGTGCTATAACATCCTATAACTGAGTGGTTTCCCAAATTATCAGTTCCAGCAGATTATGGGGCTATAGAGAAAAGCGACCGAAGTTACAGTGTGCCAAAGGAGAGTCACTTAGAGAGAAAACATTCTCTCAGGCTTTCATACAGAGCAGACTGGTCAAGCAATGGCTGTGACTCATCCAGATGGCTGATACTGACAACAGTTTTACAAAGCACAGTACATGGTTTCAATGTAAATCCTGAGGGAATTTGACTGACTTTGAGAGATACAAAAATTACATGTTTTGCTCTACCGGTCATACTTAAACTTACCCTTAACCACCCAGTGGAAAATTTTAACCGCAAGGCATAAAACATAAAGCTAGATTAGAATGTTGAGATGTAAAATGCTTAAATCAGCAGCTTCTAACATTTCCAGTTTTACCAATAACCCACTGCGATTATCGGACATTGGATTATGTATACAGCTACCTTGTCTTAGTTCAGTGAGAAGAAATTTAGTTGTGCCAATAATGATTTCAAAAATTATAACACCTACACCCCAGGCTCTGTATAACTAGTAGGAGGACAACAATATGCATTGTATCAAATATTGAAATGTACTACTAACGTGTTTTGAAACTGTTACATTGTTATTTCTTACTAAAAGTAATAAAAAAGATTTTGATGTTAAAATACAAAACAAACAAATGAAAAGAGCAGCATTCCACATTGCAGATTCAACTGAAGAGAAGAAATTTTTTTCTTTCCTTACCAATATCGATTAGAAAATGTATAATGTCTATACACTGTGCTCTGTATTACTATTATGAGGACTATGTACAATATGTCAATTACTGAGAATATAATACTAATGTGTTGTGAAACTATCATATCGATATTTCTTAATAAAAGTAATTTAAAAAATAAATAAAAGTAAAATAAAATAAAAGAAGAAATGATAAAGATAAGAAGAGAGATGCAATAGAATTTTCAAAACAAATAGAGACCTTGAATAATGGTTAGACGGTATGGATTTATACTTATTGGCACTGAACAGAAAATTAGAATATTGATAGTGACTAGTTTTGACAGGTAGAATGTGAAATAATCATTCATAAAAATTTTCTCATTGTCAGAACTCTAAGAAGCATCTCTGGAGCCCATTTGTGACCCAAAAAGACTTGAACGAAATACTAACATTGTTTCTAAGAGGTCAAGGTCATAACCTAAGGGTTACCCAAGCCTCCCTTAAAATACCTTCCTGAGAAAATGTAAGGCTGCAAAATATTTAGATATATTTACTGTGTTATGGGTAAACCTGTCTATGTCTCCCAGTCTACCCAGGCACAGGGGGAGTCTCACTTTGATAAGCACCACTGAACAAGCACAGGTGACTCACACGTGGTGATCCTCTTCAATTCTTGTAATGTTTATTTCTTGAATCTAGTTGAACCTCTGCTCATGTCTCCTTAATCCTCCATTCTCCTCTTAAAATTGTGTCACCTCTGTACAAATTGGCTTCAAGTCACGATGGATTTCTTTATCCTAATGCAATACTGTAGTGGATGACTGGTTGAAATCTGCCCTCTACATTTTACTGGTGGCTTTGACAGCTCTGTACATCTAGTGCAACTAATCACTGTTTGATATTTTCTCAATACACTTGCCTATGACAGGTAACCTGAAGAATTCATGCTTCTTGTCATCCCCTAATTTCTTTATGATAACTTGCTGGCAGAGCTTTGCCTTATATGTTCAATACACAAAATATTTGAGGATTTCAAGGGGGATATTGTGTCATTTCATCTTACGGCTGACACTTATGATATCTAATCTATACTGGCTTAGTATACTGGCTTAGTAAAAAGCTATGTAGAAAAGTTAGTCTTAAATTTGACCTTCAGTAGAACACAGCAAGCCAGGGTAATAATAAGCCTCTGCTTTACACAGAGAGCAGAGGCTGTGAGATGTAGCTTCTGTGACTCTGCTGTAAGCCTTGCTGGATCCCTGAATCAGCTTTCCTCTTGAACTATCCTATAAGGCTCATTCTCTTATTGTGATAATAAGTGCATGCCCATCAGCATCCTCTAGGATCTTGAAATCTTTACCCCGTTAGTCACTGTTGCCGCTGAATTGTTGTGTGTCTCATACACCAATTCACCTTATTTCTACTACTTATCTCCTCCTGTCTTCCTTAGATGTCCTTCTACTACTTCTATTGAGATTAGAGATTAACACACTCATTTTCTCTATGACTAAAGATACTTCTGAAAAGGCCAACTTCTCTTAGAGATGTCCAATATCCCATCACCACTAATCATATTCCACCTCAAAGCCAATATCTAGATGGCTTGTATATTATTTTAGAGACAGTAAAATAGTTTTGTTTTTCAAAAAAATAATATTTAAAAAAGGAAAAGGAATGCAAAATGAAGTTCTTTCTAAAATCTTACATTCTTCCCAGGCACGACATACATTGTCAATCCCTTTCAATATTCTCTCTGGCTTTCATAGAGAAGGAACTGGTTGAGCTATGGCTGTGATTCATCCAGATGGCTGACAGTGACAACAGTTCTACAAATCACTGCACTGCACATGGTTTCAAAAAAAAATCACGAGGTTATTTGACTGCCCTTGGGAGATACAAAAGTTACATGTTTTGCCATATAGATATTGCTTTAACTTGCCTTTAACCAACCAGCAGAAAAGTTTAACCAGGACACACCAAATGTTAAGCTAGATTAGTACATTGAGCTGTAAAAGGCCTACATCAACAACTTCCAACACTGTCATTTCTGCCAGTAACCCACTGTGATTATGGAATACTTGACTATGTCTACAACTACTTTCTCTTAGTTCAATGAGAAGAAATTTTTCTAGCAATGATGATTAGAAAAATTATCATGTCTGCATCCTGTGCTCTAAATAACTACTACAGGGGCAACAATATGCACTGTATCAATTATTGGAAATGTACTAGTAACATGTTTTGAAACTGTCATATTGTTATTTCTTATTAAAAGTAATAAAAAATAAATAAAATCTTACATTCTGTTTTAAAATCAGTACACCTTTAAAAACAAATAAATTAGTACATGTTTACAATTCATGCTGTTGGGAAGCACTTACATGTATGCAATACAAATTGTTTCTTTTTTGTCATTTTTTTTTCTTCTGTGTGTTCAAGGCAGAAAGTTTCACTATGTATGGTAGGCTGGCCTTGAGCTCACCTGGTAGCCTAGGCTAATCTCTAACTCCCAGCAATCCTCCTGCCTCAGCCTCCAGGGTGCTCAGGTTACAAGAATGAACCACTATGCCCAGCAATCATTTCTTTTTTAAAAATCCTCTTCTTTTTCCCTTCCTCTTCCACCTCCTCTTCCAGTTCTCCTATCCTACTTTTCATTCTTGCTGTGTTATTTGTCTTATCTCATGTTATGGCATATAATGTTTACATTAATTGGGGTTATTGAAACTTTTTCTGAGATATTAACCTAATCATCTATGTTGAGTCATTACATCTGTGGCCCTCCAAAATTTCATTCTTAGTCAATTCTTTATTTTTATTTTCTGAAATAGTCCATTCCTCTGGTTTCTTGGGAACAATTCACCTGTGTTTTCCTATTATGTTCATTTTCTTAACTAGACTTGCATCTAAAAAGACTTCTAAGAGTCTATAAATCCTCCAGTTGTGGTGAGTGTGCATTTTTCAAGGGAAAGAGTTCAGCAATTTGATCAGCACATCAAAAGTCTATCTCCTACGCATAATCTTTATGGATAATCTCATGTTTTTTACAGTAAATTCTCCCCTAAGCACCAGGGTTTTATTTCTACTGATAATCTCTTCCAAGATATGCTAGCTATTAGATGGAATAAAATATCCTACCTCTATCATTTCCTGTTCTTTGCAAGAATGGCTTCACCCCAGTTTTAAATCTCTTGGTTGAGTTTATTGAGTTGGCTATCATAAGCTAGAAAATGCTTGCACTAAATTTCACCTTTGCCACTTCAACATGTTTATTCAACAATAAAATTCTTTTTCTCTCCCAGAGATATCTTTAAAATAAATTAAAAGAACAGAATAAAACAAATTTAAAAGAAAGAAAAAGTTGAATTTGACAATATTCTGTTGGCCCACTTAAACTACCTGGCTCCAACTAGTTTTTATGATAATCCCAAACTTGCTGTCACAGCGTAGCATCTGCAGTTGCTTGAAATATGACTACAACTCCATGTACTGTATGTTTTAATTACTTGTAATGTCTCTGATACATCAATTTATCTTGTTTCTACTCTTTGTGTCCTTGTGGCTTCCTAAGATTCCCTGGTATTCCTGCCACCAGGAGATCACAGAGTAGACAGGTAAAATGAAGCCCACGGCTCTGACCAGCGACCTAGCAGCTTAATGCAGTGTATACCTGAATCTGCTTTTACCAGTAGATGCGATTCTACTGAGGGCAGTCCTTTTAATCTGGGCTTCGGGATCCAAGTAACTTACATTCTGCGATCCTCCACACATTGCAGAGCTTTTACTTCTAGCTGTCAGAGGGCCGAGTAAACACAGAAGAGCCCATGGGACTTGTAACTGCCTGTTTTGGAAGTGAATGAAAGACTCCGCTCACATGTCAACACCAGATCTGGTCACATTGATTCACTTGGGAGCGAGGAGTCTGGGAAATGTTCTCTTACTATGTGCCTGCGAGGTGGGGGGACATGGCGCTACCTCTGGCACATTAGCTCCACTTCCAGACTATTTAAACATAAACACCCGGCTGAAACCTCACAGACTTCAGAAATGTCACGTGCTCCTATTGTCACATCTCTCAGCTTGTACCTTTGCAGCACTTGGACACACCATTCATTTGTGTCATTAAACACCTTTTATTGAGAGTCCTCTTGACTTCGATATTTCTTAGTTTGTAGCATATGATAGCAACACTAAAATACCTGTGGATATACTCATATCTCAGTTATAGGAGGTCCTCAGGTAGTAGCAGTTATGACTTAACATTTTCCTATATTTAAAATTATTCACAATTATACAGTATTAAATTGAAAACTATATGTTTATATAAAAGGAGTGAATATAAGGGCCAGTCAAATAGCTCAGTGGACTAAAGCGTCTGCTGACGTAGCGTGCAGCTGCCAGGGTTCCATTCTGGGCATGTTGTGACAGGCCTCCCAGGCCTGCCCCTGGAGGCGTGCTGAGAAGGCAATTCAGATTGGGTGTGGTGGTGTGTGCTTGTAATCCCAGCGCTTGGAAGGCTGAAAACAGGAAGATCACTATGAGTCCAATCTCCAGACCTTTCAAATCCTATACCAAATACTATAGATAGCTAGATAGCTAGATAGATAGATATTTGTGAATTTATATTTTTCTCATGTTACCCATAACAAAAAATAAAGTAAAGCAACTAATTTATATATACCAATGATGGTAAAATTATTTTCATAGAATTTATACCAATGGAAAAATTTTAGGGCAATCAAATTATTGATTGACGGTTATTCAACTGCTAAGATGAGAAACTGATTGTATTTTGAAACAGCTTCTGCTGTCTACAAATTATGCACCCTAAAAGTCTTTATGAATATTCAGTTAGTTTCAGAACAAAGCATTTTATACACTTCCATATTTGAAAGAACTTCATTTAGTCTGCCTAGTTTTGATCTCTTTAATTTTCTCAAATTCAGAGGAGATGAGGCATAGAAGGTAACAGATGGAAGAGTTAAAGAAGAAAACAAGAACTGGGATACATTGCACATAATTCTATTTACTATAATAAAACACAGTGTTAAAAGAGTAGCCTGTTTATTTTTACTTTTCTCACTGAAATATTTAACAAGAAACATAGCTGCTAGCATTTCTACAGACCTGAGAAAAAGAAATTTGTCTATTTTGAAAAAAATTTCATTTCACTTTTCAATAGTTTTGAGTCCCAAAAGAACAGAATTGCAAAACCATATCTGTCTCATGGAGGCTTCAATAAATATTTATACCCATGGTTCCCATTGAACAAATGACAATTTTAAATATCATCTGATCACCACTGTCTTTTTCAAAAAATTGGTTTAAAAAAGGCTTTAAAACAATGTTCACTCAATGTGTGATAATTTTATTTGAAATTTCTTAACCTAATTGAGTTAATTTATTTCCAAACAGAGTAACAGAGGATTGTGTTATGAACTAAACGTGAATCTGTTTTTAGGTAACCTTTCCTTTATCAAACTTATTTTCTGCTGGACCAATTAAACTTCTAGACATACAGGTTTAAAAGCTGACGATTCTATCCAGTAGCTTCTTCTATTTTTCCTACTTCTAGGGAACATCTGATTGCTTCTGGCTTCTAAGTAGCTATAGCACTTACTTTTTTATTCCACTCCAGTTGTACATATTCAGGTACATTATATATATATATATATATATATATATATATATATATATATATATATATATATATAATTTTTTTTCACTTTGGCTATGGAGCATCCTTCAAATAGCCTCTTTACTTCTACTTGGTCCCCAGTGAATAGCCTGGTATGTTCATTATAAAAATACACATTTAAGGTTTCATTTCATAGCTTAGTCGAACCCTCCAAAAAAGTTTTACAAATTTAATTAAATAGTTTTCAGATCTATTCAGAATCTTTATTTTCATGTATGTCTTAAACTATTTGTAACTATTTGTCAAATAGAAATTTGGTCACAGAAATATTTCCTACTGAAAAGTCTATCACAATCCATTTTCAATTTAATTTTTATTCATGCTTTAAAATTTATTAGTACATGTTTGCAATACACATTGTTGTACACTACTCTTGGGGAGTGGATACATGTGTGTAAAATCTAAGTCCTTTTTTCATCCTTTACCTTTAACTCTCCTGTCCTTCGCTCCATCTCTTCCTTTTGCAAAAGAAAAATTATCCTATTTCCCATTAGATTTACTTTTCCTCTTTAATTTATTTTTATTTTAGTTTTCTCATACAAAATTAATCTTGGGACAGTTAAATATATTTGTTTGATTTATTCCACTTAACATTATGGCTTCAATGTGCATCTATTTTATTTTTTAAATTTTTAAATAATTTTGGAAATAGCATAAATTAGAATTAAAACAAAAATTACATATGAGCCCAGTTAATCATTTTCATGTAAAAGACTATTCCATTGTGTATAAATGCCTCATTTTCTTCATTCATTTGTTGATAGATACATAGTGCACTTCCAAGATTGAGCTTCAGTGAGTTGTACAGCTATATGCATACCCATGTTTATGGCACATATATGACACTGTAGTATATCACATTCTATTAGCTTATCATTTCTTCAGTGTTTGTTTTGACATGTTGTGCTTGAAGTCCTCCTTAACACCCTACATGTAAGTTTTACTATTTTCTTTGATCTTTACTTGTAGTTTAATCAAAGGTTTTGTGCATTATAGATAACTTTAAAAGTATATGTTTGAGTGTAGGTTCACTAAATATTTTTCAAAAATATCTTTACATCATCATTTACTATATTTCATATAAAATATATTGTTGCAATGTTTAATTCCACTCATATTCAGGCATAGAAATTTTTAATACTATTTCACAAATACACCTCATAGAAACAAGTAATGACTGTCAATTCATTTATGTACTGCTAGTTACATTATTATAAGGGAATATTGGGCAAAGTAATCTTGTAGCAGTTACTTTGGACATTAAAATGTAGGGCCTGAAAATTCCAGATTCATGTCACATGTGCCCAGCATCCACCGGCTGTCTACTAAATTGTTAGCAAAATCAAGAGAGAGAGAGAGGGAAAAAAAACTCACTGAAAATTAGACCTAACAACCAATTGAATTTTTATAATTTTGAAAAAAAGATATTAATGATAATGCAAATAAAAGTGAGTAAATCTCTCATTGTTGGAGCTGGGGAGAGAGCTCAGTAGAATAAGCACTTGTCTGACAAGTGCAAGGTCTTGAAGATCCTAAAAAAAAAAAAAAAATTGAACAGTAGGGTATAAAATGATATAAGAAAATAATGAAATGGAAGGAGAACTGATAAATCATAAATGTCTCCCAATGGATAAAAAAAATAGTTATATCCAAAGCTGTAATCATGTGGGCTGGCCAGATAGCTCAGCAAACCAAAGCACCCGCTTAGGAAGAGTGCAGTGCCGTAGCACTGGCACTGCTGCTTGGGAGGCTGAAACAGGAGGTTCACTATGAGTCCGACTTACATAGTGAGACCTTGGAGAGCCTGTAGATCCTGTACCCAATACATTATTTTTTAATAAAAAGTAAAAGCTGTATAATCAATAATCTAGGAAAAAAGTGAGAGGGAGATAGCTCAAGGGGCAAAACACCTGCTGGGCAAATACAAGGTCCTGAGTTCAATTCCTGGCACCCAAATAATAATAATAATAATAATAATAATAATAATAATAATAATCAGTATTTCAATTCATTATGTATTACCTTTAAAATAACTGGTTTCTTTCTATTCAGACTAGTGTAAATAGGTTACAATTTGTATTATTATTATCACTATCATCATTTATTAGGTAAACAGCCATATGCCAAAGTTTTTTCAAAACATAAAAGCAATATAATATCCCACAAATTTGAAAAGTATTCTGCCTTAAACTTGGGTGGTGGTATATGTTCTAAGTCTTTAAGAGGATTCCTGGAAATCTAAACAGTTCAAAATCTCACACATAGTTTCCTTTTACCTATATTATATGTCCATGATAAAGTTTAATATATAGAAAAGTCAACCTAAGAGATTTATAGCTGTAATTACTAATAAAATACAACAGTTATAACAGTATGTTAGAGTACAAATGTGAAGATGATCTCTTCTGTTCAAACAATCTTGATATATTTTCTTATTTTAAATGTATTTCGTACATGGCCTCACTACGCAGTTGGACTCATGGTGAGCCTCCTATTTTCACCCTTCCTAGCACTGGGATTATACGCATGCTCCACCACCCCACCCAGACTCTGTCGCTGGCTCAGTTTACCTGCAGCTGAGACCAGTGTGGCCTGTGGTGCCAGAGATTGAGCCCTGGTCCCTGAACTTGCCTAAGTAGGCTTAGTCCAGGGAACTATCTTGCCGGCCCGATTTTGTGTTTTTGTGTTTAGTTTCAGTTCCATTTCAATGGTGTCATGACCTTACACTTACATCTTGTTCTGCCCATGTAGGTTTCTTTCAGATCATAGTCTGATCATCCCATATTGTAAGTGATTTGCAGAGCTCTTGTCTGCCATGACAGAGACCTTGACTTCTATTCATTCCCTTTGGTTCAAATCAGTTAAGAATTTCATGTGCAATAGAATATCCCTTTTGCTTTTCATGTTGGACTGAAGTTGCAGTTTTGGAATCAAGGCTATAAACTCTTTGTCTTCTATATATAGCTATAAAACATAAAGGCTTTTACTTCTGATTGTATGTATAGCATTTTGTGTTTCTGGATAGCATTATAAGAATAAAAAGTAAACTTTTTTGTTTTTATAATTTGATTGATTTAGAGATAAACTCTTGTTTATATAAGTTATGTAACCTAACAAAACTGTAGAAATTGAGATAATTAAAGTTCTAATATTTTCAATGTGCTAAAAGTTATGGAATCTAACTCAGAAACATTCTTGTTAATAAAATTTAGGTATATCACTGGCAAAGAAAATTAACTTAATGTGCTTGGTTTAATAAAAATGTTTTCTCTGACATAACTCTTTCAAGTATGAATTATAAGTTTATAATTTTATTCTACATGGTTACATTCTTCCTAAAATTATATAAGTTGGCTGGCTATATGAGCGATCATGGCTTCTACTTAATGTTTATGATCATTAACAAATGTAAATTTGTGTTTAATGTAATAGAATCCTTATTCTAACAAACTTTACTCCTGCATAATTACCAGTTTGAGCATAATTTCCATGATCCCATAAGATAAATTGGTTGTCCCTTTGGTTGTGTGACTCAATGAACCCGTAGGTCATTTTTTTTTCATTTTGAAATGTTTTTCATTAATAAATGTTATTTTTATTGCAACAGGCTGAATGAAATGATCTCTTCACATGTTCAGCATACTTAATAATTTACAGTATTAAAGTACTCAATTGAACAAGCATTTATAAAAATTAAGAAATTTATTTTTTCTTTTTGTTTCTAGTTGGCAGAACTAATTCTGTATTGTCTTTTAAAGAACTAGTATTATTTTCTGTTCAAACTAGGTAAATAGACCAACATACTATGTGCTTGAAAAAAATCAAATTTTACTAACATTTTTATTTATTACTTAAAAACATCTCTGAAGTAAACACATTCTTAAGGTTATAGATAGATAGATAGATAGATAGATAGATAGATAGATAGACAGATATAGATATAGATATAGATATAGATATATTTGTTTGTTTATTCAGTAGTAGTCATTTATTTTTCTTAAAATTAAGCTCTAGAGATGTCTTTTATGATCTATAGGAATAACTTGACATTTACATATGTGAGCTTATGTAGCTCTAATATGTCTCATCATTTTTGTCACCCCAAATAATGTCCACTAAATGTGAGAACGTCAGATGTTACTACTGTCTATTGTCATATCGATCACTATGACTGACACTTTATGAGCTGACTCCTAAAGTTCATTCAAGCAGCCCATAGAGCAACAATTTTAGTATGTTGCACATTTTTGTCTTCTGGCACCAGAAGACAGGAGAACCAACAGTGTGTCTACTCTCAAATCAAGTCTTACATAAAAGTGATGGCATGACCTACACTGAGTATCACTTACAAATTCACAATTCAAGTGAATCAGAGCAGACGAATATATTCTGATCCAATCTTCAGAATATCACACTATGTTATCCTCTATAACAACTAAGGCAAAAGGGGAAAAACAATTGTAAAGGAAATGGGCTAACTCTAATTTCCATTTTGAATTTTGTATTTTCTAATTTCTGCTTTTGAAAATATTGTCTATTCAATTAAAAATGGTGACCTTTTCCACTAATCAGTTAACCACCTCAAAACACATTTCTTCCATCCATCTACCTATTTATTTTATTAATAAATAGAAGATATTTTTCTTTCTAGAAAATGTCATGAAACTAAAGAACTATTTTTTTCATAAATATTTACGTACACAATTGTTTTCTTCGGAATTCAGCAATATTGGTGAATTTCTATTAAAATGATTTCCCAGAAAATCATACTATCTGTTCATGGTTACATTTGGAATAGATAATGAAAACAAGTTATTTTATCTGTTCTTCATAAACTTTTCATTGGTTACATTGTATTGGTTTGTATTGGTTACATTGGGCCAATTTCACATTATAAGAACACTTAATAATGCTCCAATCACATACATTTTATCAATTATGTAATTTTGCTTATATTTTTAACATGTAACTTTACTTTTTTTTTTTTTTTTTTTTTTTTTGGTAGAACCAGGGACTGAACTCATGTCTTTGTGCTTTCCAGGTAAGCACTTATTCTACTGAGCTATCTCCCCAGCCCCATAACATGTAACTATAAATAGAATTATAGGAATTAAATGAGAATGTTAGTCATTGGCCCAGCTACTTATTTGCCAAGATTTGCTTTGTTCAGTAACAATCATTTTCACTTATTTTTGCTTTGTACTTCTTTGTACTTACCTAAATTATTTGATACCCACTCTTATGTTTATCAACACATTTCTGCCTTTTAATACATGGTAATAGTAAGATTTTTAATGTAATGACTTCATTAAGCATTATATCAGTCCTTTTTAGAGTTCATTAAAAAACTAATGCATAACAACATACAACAGAAAAATTATGCTCTTAGTGAGAAGAGAAAGGGGAACTTTTAGAAAGTTGTATTACACAAAAAGGTAAGTCTGTTATTCTGAAGTTTCTTATAGGCCAATAGCTATTGACAAGTTTTTAGCTACCTTCTGGAATGGACCAAAACACTCAGCTCAGACTTGCCACTTCTCTATAGCAGCAGAGTGGGGTTGAGTTCTTGGCAGGACTCTGATTAATGCTTGGGGAGAAGAAAGAGAGGGAAGAGAACCAAAGCAGAAAAGGCAGTGAGAATGCCCTCCAGAGGTCCCAGAAGGGAAGTAAAGAGCAAGGAAGCTTCTGAATATATTCATTCTCATTAGTGACTGAATAGATAGTTCTCCTGGAGACTTTTTTATGTAGGTCCTTGCAGACATTGTGAAGTTTGTTAAAACTTGTACCCATGGCTAAAAGATTCACAAACACTATTTCATTTTGTAATTCTCCCTTTAGCCACAATTTAGTTTCATTTTAATCCTATCTTTACCTTATTAGTTGTTCTTCACCTACCTTTGAAGTAGTTATCTATCTGGATCTTACTACACTTACTCCTCTGATAAAAAGTGTGTACCTAAGCTACAGGCCCAGAAATCTGTACCTTGATTATATGTGCTTTGGCAGGACCAATGTTACCTCTAGTTGGAAGAATGAGTTATGTACTAGACTCTTCCCACAATTATAACTCAGATCAGATTGTTTCATCTCAAATTCAGTCACGTCGTAATTAATACGTGCCACCTATAAATAAGGCAGTTTTACTAAAAACCTCTTACACAACAATCAGCCTGAGAGATAAAAAATAATAAAAGAAAGATATGAAAGAAAATTTTAGCGAAAAATAAAGAAGTTCTTCGTTTACTCTGCTCAAAAGTATCACTTGGAGAACCTGTACTGTAACATCCTGTAACTAAGTGATATCCCAAATTTATTGATCAAGGAGATTATGGGGCTACAGAGGAAAGTGATCAATAATGTATAGTGTGCCTAACGAGGGTCAACTGGAGAGAAACTGTTCAGTAGACTTTCACAGAGAGACAACTGGACAAGCATTGGCCCTAACTCATTCAGATGGCTGACACCAACAAAAGTTCTACAAACCACTGTACATGGTTTCAGGGTAAATCCTCAGGGGATCTGAAAAACCTTGACAGATACAAAAGTCACATTTTTTGTTATGTAGGTCTTGATTTATCTTGGTCTTACCATCCAGCAGAAAATACTAACCACAAGGTACAAAAAGTAAAATTATATTAATAGGGTGAGCTGTAAAAGTCTCAAGTCAACAACTTCTGACATGGCCAGTTCTGCTGATAATCCATTCCTATTTTGGACTATTGGACTACATTGGATTATTTTGTTGAACTTATGCTCCTATAATCCTTGAATGACAATGTAACACACATCACTGACAAAACAAAACAAGGGGCATATAATGAAGGACCATTACGTAGTGAAAAAAATGTGATAGATATACAGTTACCTTCTCTTAATTCAATGAGAAGAAAGATCTGTACCAATAGTGCTTAGCCAAAATGTCATGTCTGCATTACTCTGAATAACTCCTACTACAAAGACAATAATATACAATATATTAATTATTGTAACTGTCCTACTAACCTGCTTTGAAACTGTTTCCTCACTATTTCTTCCTCATTAAAATCAATAAAATTTTAAAAAGGCAAAAGTATTACTCTGAGTAAAGTTAGAGTTAGAAAGTACTTAAATGATAAATGAAATATTAATTAAAATATCAACTTATAATATGTATTATGAGTTTGAAGCATAGATAACAAGAATGTCTATGTATCTATATATACATATATATATTACTCTATATTATGAAAATGTTTTAGTTTGTGTCACATAGAAAAAATTCATCAGAGAGCAAGAAAGAAAGGAAGCTAGCAACAGAGTCTTGGTATATCTCATCTACAATTTTAGTCTATATTTAAGTTTTCCAAACAAGGCAAAGTTTTGACCACATCTGTGTCACATTAAAAAAGTATATATACCTAAATATTAGCAGAATCACTTAACATATGACATAGTATAATAAAAATTCATACATAAAAGTGATGCTATGATCTATATGGACTATCAATTGCAAGTTGCATAGTAAATCAAGGACATCGGAGCATGAAAACCTATTATGATTCAATGTTCAAAAAATAACATACTATATTAGTTTATATAATAACCTGTGGCAAAATTAAATAAATTTTAAAAATTGGAAAATGGACTAACTCCAGTTCCCATTTTCAGTTTTGTGTTATTGAGCTTCATGAAATTATTTTGGGTCATATAACAAATCTCATCAGAAAAAAAGGAAATAAAGAAAGAAAATAATAATAATAATATAACATGTAACATATATAATATTTAACCGAAACATACTGATATATATAATCAATATTTATTGATTGCTTATTATATACCATCTTATATATTATATACTATAATTATATATTTGGAGAGAGCCTGTTGCGGGGCTCAACTGAAGAAATAAGCTGGAGACCTTATGGGGAAAAAGAGCCCTTCTCCACTTTTGATGGGAGTATAGACTGGTACAACTACTATGGAAATCAGCCTGGAGACTTTCAAAAAACCAGGACTGGAAATCCCATTCAACCTAGCAATTCCACTTCTGGTATTTTCCCAAAAGAACTGAAAACATCATAGCCTAGTGATATATGTTCATCCATGTTTATAGTAACATAATTTGCCATTGCCAATTTTGTTGTTTGGAAACAACAAAAATGATCATTACCCGAGGAATGGATGAAAAAGATGTTGTGTTTCTATACAATGGAATATTACTCAGCTATGAAGAAAAACAAGCTTGAAACCTTCATATGTAAGTGGATTCAATTAGAAGTTATACTCACAAGTGAAATAAATCAGACCCACATGTGCAAATATCATATTGTCTCCCTAGCATAAGTAGATAAAGAATAAATAAAACCTGAAAGGTATAATAGATACAATAAAACAATGAAATTGAATATAAGGATTAAACAATGAAAATGAAAGAAAGGAGAAAAGATAGGAAAAAGGGATTGGGAAAATCATGAAAGTATATATATAAAGGATGGCTGAGATAATTATACTAATAATTTTCATCATTTTTTTGAAAATAGCAATTAATGTTTAGAATTTTCACTTTGAATAACTCTGTATAATGATTTTGGAATTCGAAGCAACTACATCAAAGATAGTGCTATGATAAAAATCATGATTGAATTCCTCTAATCTTGGTCTTCTAAATGTGTACCATTTCTGATGTCTTATCTGTCATTATTATACTGTTCTTAAAATAATTTTTTAAAAAAGAAAAAAATTATGGTTTATTGAAAGCAAGTGTTAATATTCAATTCTTTGTCCAATACTGCATAACTGTATCTGTTAAACTGAGCAATGTATTTGACAACAAAAATATGTAATCTGAGCCCCATCAATAATTGGCTATTTTTGTTTTGAAAATCTGTACCATGTATTGTTGTATGTTACCCAGTTAAACCTTTGTTTATGCTTTTTGTTTTTGCTCTTTGAGTCTATAAAATGAAATAAAATAAAATAAAGAGAATGTTGGACCTCCAATGTCCTTGGAAGACCATCGAGAACTTGCTTTGTGGACAGACGTTGTGAGATCAAGCCCACCTGCAGGCCATGAAGAAAATCTCCTCTGGTGAACCCAGTTGGTTGGTACTTTAACTTTGGGTTTCTAGTTTCCAAATCCATAAGAACTGCATTTTTATTTATTTATTTTTGTTATTATTACTTTTTATGTTATGGCCAGCTCAGCCCACCCTGGGGGTGGGGCTGGTACAGCAAGTGGTACAGGGGATCGATCTGCAGTCCTTGCGGTTGCCTAAGCGGCCTGCCTAAGCAGGCACGTTACATCGCTGAGCTATCTCACTGGCTCATTTTTATTTGTTTATATAGGCTACCTTGTCTATGATATCTGCAAGGTATAGTAGCCTAAAAAGAGTGATAGGATTCAGGAGGTAGAGTGAATGACAGCCTTCCTGTGAATTATTCTAGCACAGATAGCCTCTCTTCAGCTAAAGCTGAGGAGCATAAACTGGTGCTTTCCCTTGATAGTAGCTGATTCACTTTTCCATTTTTCCTAAAACAGAAGATATTTTCTGGTCTTGAAGATAATGCTGAGTTCCACTGTACCTCTACAAAGGGATATTGTAGAAGTTTAATAATAATATCTATTTTAACAATGCATATTTAGAATTATAAGAGAATTTTCATTCACTATAATTTTCAATGATACAGATTTTATGTCATATATTAATTCAATAAATATGTTATTTATAGATTGAAAAGTCATTCATCTCCATTATTACATGAGTTTTTCTTTTTCCAAGATAAAGAACAATGATCCTTTTTATCTGAAGTAGTAGTTGTAAGTCAACTGCGCCTTCAGAGCTGAGACATGGAGTAAGGTGAGATTATATACTGATTGTGAGGGTTTAGAATGAATGGAAGCTCTTAACAAAAGAATATTAAGTACATCTTCAAAAAATATAATAAGTATACTGGACAAAATGTACTATACCATAATACTTATTTTCATCTCTTCTTTACTGTGACTAGAAAATTTTAATTTCATTCAAAGATCTTTTAGTTTTATTTGGGCATTTTTTATCTACATAGATCAATATTCACAAGTTAATGTAGAGAATTCTTTGGCTATTCACTTCTGCTATGTTAAATAAGATAATATGATTATTTTGATTTCATATTGAGTTTCCAATGAAATTCCTTTAGGAGAGAAAATGAAAATTAATCTAAGGAAGCTATTTTTAGGGTCATCAAATGTTATGGTTTGTGTCTCAATGTCCTCTGCAGCCACATGTAGTCATGATGGTCAGACTTTTCATAGGTAGCTGAACCTAAAGTCTGTGTTGGATTTATGGTGCAATGTTGGGATTATGCTTCTGACTGCTGTGCCTATCCTAGGCAGGTAGCATGCCCATGCTATAAGGGACAATGTAAGGGATAGACAGAGGCTTGCTCCTTCTCTCTCTCCTGCTGGTTTTGTCTTCGACAAACATGAACAGTTACCTCTCTGTCATGAGCAACTCTACCTTGGGGCCAGCAGATTAAC
This sequence comes from Myocastor coypus, assembly GCA_004027025.1. Taxonomy (NCBI): domain Eukaryota; kingdom Metazoa; phylum Chordata; class Mammalia; order Rodentia; family Myocastoridae; genus Myocastor; species Myocastor coypus. The sequence goes on along the minus strand of PVJA010004750.1, from coordinate 63,632 downwards.
TTTTGAACTTTCACTGGGAGCTAAACTGTGAGTTAAAAAAAAATCCTTCTTTAACTTTGGGTGTTGAGTACTTTACCTCTGCAGTGAGAAAAGTAACTAAGACAAAAAGACCGAGATATGAAGCTGATCACTCCAGAAAGAATAAATGGCCTTCCTGCCTCAAATGGAGGAACATTCTCTATATATCATGACAAAGTGTGAAGATTTTTCATAATATATAAATCTGATATGAATAAAATGTAAAAAAAAGATACATACAAAAATATTATAAAATCTTAAACATATGCTACTCTCATACCAAAATAGATGACAGAAAAAATAATGTTAGTAAAATAATATTATTAATAATAAAATAATGGCAATATCCATTTTAAATTTTAAGTGCTGAAAATCTTGGTGATCTGATCTGATCCTAGAATCTGAAATGATGACTTGAGAATCTTGAATAGCAAATTGTGATATATATTTTAAAAAGCTGTTTCAAAACATCAGCCTGTAAGTCTGAGATTTTCAGCAAAGAAATCTCAGGTAAGAACATTCTGTTGAGAAAAATCATAAGTTTCTGTTATGGTCTGTGCCTAGTTGTCCCCTCAAAGCCTCATGTAGTCATGGAGTGGGGACTTCTAGAATTTGAGATTAACTCGCGATTCACTGATATTTTGGGGGATCCACTGAGATTATAGCATTATGAGTGTGAGTGCTATGCCCAACCTGGGGCAGAGAGCCTGAATGAAATAGAGACAGAGACAGACTCCCTTGCCCTTGTTGTATTCCACCACTGTGCACCGCAGTTCTCTGCCATGTGCCACTCAGCCTTGGAACCAGCTGAGTACGGGATGAAACCTCCAGTAACTGTGATCTGAATAAACCTTTCTTTTCTTCACTGTTGGTGTCAGATGTTTGTCCCAGCAACAAGAGTAACTGAGACAGTTGCAAATTCAAACCAATGCACAAATATATACAACCATTCTCAATCTCTCTCTCTCCACCTCTCTCTGCCTCTCTCTCTCTCTCTCTCTCTCTCACACACACACACACACACACACACACACACACACACACACCTACAATTAAAGTGTGACAGAATTCCCTCAGTCAGGAAAAGGTGAGTAAAAACAATAAAATCCTCAGGACACCAGCACTTCCCGTTATCTGTCTACTCAAGTTTTTAGGGATTTTCCATTGCTCAAAGGGGGAACATAGGGAGTCTGGCATTTATCATCTTGCACTGTACTTATTTCTCTAATGCTTTCTCTCTCCCAAATCTTATAAGCATCACACTTTTCAGCCAAAACTGACTACCCCCATTCTCACCAGCTTGACTTCCTCTCCTCTGAGTACTTTCAGCTAGCCCAGCCTCAGTCAGCATAACATCATGCTTGTAGTAACTAACCCTTCAGGGGCTTCTGAAACATAACATTTCCCCAAATGACAAAGAAATCTATTATAAACCTTCTGGTCCCCTATTTGTAGCCACACACAAATTGATTTGTATTTCCTGATGACAATGAATATTGTGCTTTTTTGAGTGTATTTTTTTTTATTTCAAAGATTAAACTTCTGGTACAACCAAGATGTCAAATATAATTGCATTCTAGGAGTAAAATTTGTACAGTAAACATTCATTGAATTAAATATATTGCATAGTATTGTCACAAACAATGAAACTGTCAGTTTAGCTCAAAGCAATGCCTGTGCTTCATTTTTTGATAAATGCAGCTTTGAGATACTTTTACATGGCTATAGAATGATCTAGTTCATTAATCAGTCATGAAATAATTATAGTCATAAAATTTATTAACACCAGAATCAGCAGCTTTATCACTGGAAGCGTCTCTTAATCTCATTTGTATTAACTGTATTGTCATTTTTAAAAGCAATTAATACATAAAATTATTTTAATATATTTTTCTCCATAGATGTTCATATAACTTCTTCCCATTATTCCCAGAAAAAGAACTGAGGTTTAAGTTGTATTTCTGGTCATGCACTTTACAATTACAGACAAAAGAAAAGCTTTTGCTCCTTATGTCTCAATCATTTACAAAGCTTTAGATTGCCTTTTAACCTAACAATACCTGCTTCTAGGGATCATTTTGGTACATTCCTCTTGTGGATTAGGTCATATTAAAGTTTACTCTTCCCAAAGATTTTGTAAAATTTCAAACTACATTAACTTTCAAGTCAGGAGATATTTATGGCCTTTGGGGAAATTTGATCAAAATACAGTGTTTGTCTAAAGATTCTTGAGCCTCCCTTTTAATAAAAGAGATTCTTTCACATCAAAGTGTCCCTACTGTTTTGAGGACAACTGGATGAGTGGTAGAGTTATGATCTTTAGTTTATTAATTACTGTTTGCTCAATTTCATGTTGCAAAAGCCCAGGCAATCAACAGCAAAAATCCCAAGCTTGTAGCAATCCAACTTTTCAGAGACTATTTCATCCAGTTTTTTTGTTTTCTTTTTCACACACACACATGCCTCTTCTTTTAGCTTTTTCTCTTCCTCAAATAATTTCACATCTAATATTAAACAAAACTACATTTCATGCTTCCTTGCTGCTTCAGGTCTAGTGACCACATTTCTTGTGAACCGTGTAATAGCAAAAGTCAGATCAGTTGTTTGCTTTTTGATGTGAAATGGTTATTTCACATGACTGAGGTGACACAAATTATTGTTGCCTTTGATCATGCCACACATAATAAAACAAGTAACACTCAGTCTAGAATATAGATCGTCCCACAGCATTTATAGGAGTTTGTCTTTTATGTGAAACTTACTGCTAACTCAGGAAAATAAACACTGGAAATTATCCTCCTACTCAGTAAAACCCAATACAATTTTAAAAACTGACAACTAGTAGAAATGTGCACATATACAGGCATGCAGACACACATACACTCACACATATTGTTTTCTTATATTTTTCCCTAACAGTAGTGAACATATAAATAATGTTTTATTTCCTTTTATCGTGAAGAATTGATACCTCATATTTTGGAGAAAATATATACTAATTACATAAGAATACAGGTACTGATAACTCTAAAAGGATTAGCTGTGCATTTGAGGAATTTTTCATGCAGAATAATGAATAACCAATTATAAACAGACTAAACTGCTATGATCATTAGGTCCAATAAAACAGAGAAAAATGTGTTTATAAACGCAGCGATGTTTTAGTTTTACTCAAACACTTATTATCCATGGCATTGGAGAGGAAGGCATTCCAACCCTAGGGTTTTGGGAATAGCCAAATACAGAACGCCCATCACTGTGCAGATGACACAAGCGGCAGGGTATGAGCTGTGCACAATCGCAGCCTGTGAAAGAGGAAACCATGCGCCTGTGTGCTTTCCCCATGGAGGCTGTGGCTGAGAAGAGTGCAGAACCCAGGGCTTTGATGGCCAGATTTGCAGTATCAATGGCACATGCTCTAGTGCCTTTCACCCCATTCCTGCATGGGGATGCAACTCTCCTCTTTCATTATATTATTGCAAATAATATAATTATTATTATTGCAAATAGTAGTAGAGAAAAGGATAGAATTAGAATGCTACAGGAGATATTGTTAAGTCTTAATCATCAAATTTTGTTTTGCAAACCCTTCACAAACTGGATGATGCCTATTGAGTCAAGCCACCTACTTTTCTAAGTCCATTAAGGTAAACTGGTTATTTATTTATCATTTATTTATTCATTTATGTATTGTATTTTAGGGAGGTCTCCACAGACAAAATAGGGCAGTGGTTTGGTTTAGGAGTTCAAAAAGACTTGCAAGTCTATTTAGTGCAGCTGAGCTGGCTATGTTCAGTCCTCCCACATCCTGTCGGTGAAGGGACAGCAGCCTCTTCCTGGACACATCAAGGGAAAAGAAATGCCCCCTTTATAGGAAAAAAACAAATCTTTTGTGCCCTCCTTATTGATTATGAACATTCTAATCTCCAAAAAGGTAAAAGTTATCTCCAAAGAGAAGTGAAAACTAAACATTTTAAGCATTCAAAGCTTATCATTTTAATATTTTTTGTATTTTTATGATGAAAATCATTTTTAGTAATGACAAAAAATGATTTAAATATAATATGTAGGAAGGGCTGGTCAGATAGCTCAGCAGATTAAAGTGCCTGTAAGCAGGTGCAGGGGCTGATGGTTCGATCCCCAGGCCTGCTGTGCCAACCCATCCCCGGGGCACACAGATAGCAATTGAGACTGGGTGTGGTGGCTGGCACCAATCATCTTAGCTCTTGGGAGGCTGTAAACAGGCAGATCACTGCGAGTCCATCCCAGTAGTGAGACCCTTAATACCCTGTAGACCCTTCCCTAAAATACAGAAAGTAAACATATAAACAAACAAACAAAATATAATATGTAGAAAATAGGGCCAGGCTATATAGCTCAGTTGCACAGCACTTGCTTGATAAGTGCAAGGTCCTAAGCTAGATCCCTGGTATACTGCCTGCCCAAAATGTAGGAAACAAATTCAGTTCAGTGAGAAGTTACATTTATTAAGTTCCAAATGTACAATTATATAAAATTAAGATATTACATTTTCAAGCAAAAGACCTCTACTAACACTTTTTAATTAATGATAATATGCATCAATAAAAAGGGAAAGACATACCTATATAAAGATCTGTTGCATTAATGAAGAAGAATGATATAGTTTGGATTTTTAGGTGTACCATTGGCAAATCTGTCATTGCCTGTGTCAATTCATTATTCTTAATATATTTAGATCAATAGACACTTAGATTCAACACTCTGTATCACTCAAAGGATAGTTTTTTATTAATTTTAATTTTGAACAGTTATCTTTGCTTTTGACTACAATTCATAAATATTTATAAAAAGTCCCAAAGATATGAATAAGTTTGGCACACATTCACAAAATCTAATTCCAAGAAAATTTAAGAAATCAAAGAGCCATCCATGTATTTGTTCCTTGAGATTTTATTGTGGCGATTTTCATTAGTTATATAGCACCGTCGTGTGAGTGGTTGTACATACAAACTGTACCAGCTGTAATATCCAATGATTCTGAGCCCTTAAGAAATTATCTCTGAGAGGAGCCTATACGGATAAGTCTATATGTTTTAAATGTCAATTTGACTGGAAACATCCTAAGTAATTTCAAGTAGTATGCACTACTTCTTTTTATACCTCTTTCTCTTTTCTGTGTATTTTAGTACAGTGCTGACAGGGTCTCACCACACGGATTAGACTCATAGTGATTTTCCCATTTTCAGCCTCCCAAGTGCAGGAATTACAGGCACACAGCACCACATGTCTTGGTCACCAGCTCAGGATGTCTCAGGGGCAGGGCCAACATGGCTCACAGGGGACCTAACCCCAGTGGCTGTGTCTGCCTAAGCAGGTACTTTAATCTGCTGAGCTATCTCGCCAGCCCCAGTGTGCACTAGTGCTTACATGGAAAGTTACATAATATACATATCCTATGTGTGTATAATATAGCATGTAATGTTACATCTTATACACATATATCTTCTATTTCATATCATGTATCATGTATTGTACAGTGTAGAGTACACATAATATATTATAAATAATCAAACTCAGCAGAAGCAGAAATGTTTATAATTTATATGACCAAAGATTTCTTCAGGGAAGAATATTTTATCATTGGCATTGTTTAGGATTGCTAGCACATAGTGACGATAGAAGTGAGCCTTGAGGGGACATGGTAGCACACACTTGTAATACCAGTGCTGGGGAGGCTGAAAACAGAAGAATCACTAGAAGTAAGATCTGTATAGTGAAACCTGGCAGAAAATACATAAAAAACAAATTAAAAAAAAAAAAGTAAGGGCCACCTTTTAACCACTTTCATTGCCATTTTTAATTACTTTTAACAAGAAATACATTTGCAATAATTGACACATAGTATATTATCCTCACAATAGGAATACAGAGCACAGGGTGTGGACATGATACATTTTCTAATTGATATTGGTAAGGGAAGAAAAAAAAGAAAAAAATTCTTCTCTTTGAACTGAGAGGAAGTAGATGTATACATAGTCCAGTGTTCCATACTTGCAGTGGTTTACTGGTGAAATTGGCAATGTTGGAGGTTGTTGATTTAAGCCTCTTACAGCTCATCCTACTAATCTAGTTCTGCATTTGATTTCATTGCCATTTTTAAATCATGTGCTGACCACATGCCCTACTGGTGCCTAAACCTGCTGCCCAGCGCCTCTCCCATCTCTGTGTTGTCAGGTTTCTAGGAGACGCATTCTCTTTCACTCTGACATTTTGTTTGGAAACACTTATTGCATAATAGAATCCATCCCTGACACTGTCCTGGCCCTACCTACCCTCTGTCTTGTCACTATGTACTCAGTAATTCAGATTAGTAGTCAGTTAGTCTGATGTCAATTGCTTTTTATGAGATAAAACTAACATTATAAAATGTTGTATGTTTTGTTGAAGTACTAAACCTGTAAAATATCACATGATCTCTGACTTTCAGCTCTGTTAGCCCTAACCAAAGCAATCACTGCCATAGATATTTTATCAACTAAAACTATAAATATTTCTCACCAGCAATCATAGAAAAGGAAAAGGAATCCATGTGCTTTCACAATAAACACTTGACAAATCCATTTTCTTATTCATTATGCTCATTTCTTTGCCTCATTTACTATACACACTAAGTTAATCAGTGCTTTCTGTCTGTTCACCTTCTGATATATCAGAGGTCTGATTTTGTACCCACCTAATTACAGTTTTTCTACTAAATAAAATATAATAACTGAAAATATTAAAAATTAATGTCTTTTGTAATGTTGGTAAATATACTGACTTGACCTACAAAATCATTTTTCTAATTTTATTTTATTTTATTTTATTTTGAAGAGCAAACACAGAAACAGAAACAAACAACAAAAAAGACAAATAGGGTAACATACAACAATACATCTATTGCAGATTTTCAGGACAGGTATAGCTAAACAGAGGTTGCTATGTTATCTGTTTTTATTATCAAATCTGTTTCTCATATTAACATATAGTTATGCAATATTAGACAAATTATTGAATATTATAGCTTACTTACAAAAAACATAATTTTTTCTTTGTCTTTTGTAAGATTTATTTTCAAGACAGAATAACAATTGATAAGGCATCAGAAATCATACACATTTAGAAGACAAAGATGAGAGGTATTCAACTATGGGTTTAGTGCTATATTTTACTGTCATCAGTGTAGCTGCTCAGATTGAGAGATCTACATACAGTTAGTCAAGGTGAAAATTCTAAAATTTAACTTCTATCTTAAAAAACTTCTGGAAATTATTAGTACAGTCCTCTCAGGCATTCTGTATATATTTTTGCATGTTTTCCCTCCCTTCCTTTTTCTTATCTTTACTCCTTTCTCTCATCTTTGTTGTTTAATCGTTAAGTACAGTTTCTTTCCCTGTTAGTCTATCTATTATATCCTTCAGATTTTATTTATTTTTTCAAAATCATTTTTGTAATTTTAATTCTTATTTGTCCCTTTGCAATATGTAATGATTCTATTTTTCCTGGGAAATTTGTACGTGTACAAAGCACACCTCAGTGGTTTTTCATACTGCTCTCCTCTCTCTCTTCCTATGCCTTCATCCTTCTTTTACAAAAGATCTATCTCCCTGTTTCTTATTATCTATCGTTTATTTTGTTATTTATCAGAATATGGATGTACAAGTCACGAAAGTTGGACAAAAACTAAAAGTAACCAAATAGCTTTTCTAAATTTACAAAATACACTGAGACGCATACATGTTAAATGATATTGAACTCAAAGAGAACTAGCCTTTGCTCTTAAATTTCACCTTGAATGAGTATGTGACTAATCAAGAAGCTACACTCCTATTTTATTACCACCAACATACAAATAAGTGGAAGATAATAAAGCTGTCAAATGCAGTTCTTGAGGGGTTCAGCAAGATGACACACAGGAAGAATTTTCCCAGTGCTTGCAGAGAGATTTTACATTGCATGGGAGCATAATGTAGTGACCAGCTTATGAGGGAGTTCTTCGCCCAGGAAGCCTAGAGCGAGGGTGCTGAGGTGAGAAGTGCATGGAGACAGAGCTTCATCTCATGCTTCTCTTTTCTCATTTGCAAAACAGAAAAATAATCTCACTACAGATTATCTGAGTAATAACTGAGTATTGAAAAAGCACAATGACCAATGAATAAATATTTGATAAGCATCTTTCTCATTTGCAAAACAGAAAAATAATCTCACTACAGATTATCTGAGTAATAACTGAGTATTGGAAAAGCACAATGACCAATGAATAAATATTTGATAAGCATCCAAAGCAGTAAGGGTTTATGCTTATTTAAATTTATACATTTTTATGTTGCCACTACTAATTTGACTCTCTTAAATATGAGCTATTTTTAAAATATGTAATTCAATGAGCAAAGTATCATTTTCCTATTTGAAGCTATTTATATTATATCTATTTCATTATGTACATATTATATCTCCATCTATCATCTATGTATGTATGTATGTATATATGTATGTATGTATGTATGTATGTATGTATCTATCTATCTATCTATCTATCTATCTATCTATCTATCTATCTATCTATCTATCTAATCAGAAACCTGTGGTGCAGATACCTGAGGCCTGAAACGCTGAGCTTACATAAAGGCAGTACAGATGACAGTAATGAGGTCTGCCTAGTTTGAATACATAGAAAAGGAGTTTAATAGCTGTTTTTCTTTTTAGACTCTTCTGAGGAAAGTAATTATGGCAACCGAAGCAAGGTTGCAAATTATCTCTGTCTCTTCCATAATGATATAGAAATTCAAAAACCTGTGGCAAGATAATAGGCAGAATTTGCTTTCGATCTTAAAAAAAATCTATGAAAAAATGTCTATGATCATTTTCATTATCTAAATTATACCTAAAGAGAATAGCAGGCACTATAGAAAATGAAATACATTGTAACAAACACAATCAAAGGATATCTTTCAGGCTCCGGATTATGGGTCTCACAAACGTGACTGGTCCCCAGGGAAAATGGTAAGGTCTGGAGTCTTCTGGTTGGAGGCACTTGGCGAGGTCTACTGGCATCTAGTGGGTAGCAGCCAGTGACGCTGCCTTAGGATGACAGGCCTGCCTTCCACAACAAAAATAGTATCTCATCCAAAACGTCAGTGCTACTAAGGTTAAGGAAATTTGTTGTGCAGAGACAGCTGCCAGTTCGTAGTGAACTTCTTCCTTTTAGGGATTTTGTAATTCTGTATACCCTCACTACACACATAAGTATGTTTATTTAAGTTGTGCCAAGATTCCTAATACTAATCATTCTTTTCTGAGGAACCATTTCCTAGGATACTAAAATCGCCTCTTGGCAAATGTAACCTGACTTTAACATTGTTTTCTTGATCAGAGTCTAATGATCAGGAAATGTACTTTCTGCTGGTTATTAGCAAATAATTATATGCAGTTTGCTTATCAAAATTATGGACTTTCTTTTAAAGAATTGCAAATATTTACCTTAAACACATACCTACCTTTTCATATTATAGCTATAGCTAGGAAGTAAAATAACTTAGTACAGTGCAAACTCATGTACAGAGTCATGAGAAATGTTTTCACACAGATGATTTTGCAAGGTCAGTGTTGCAAGGTCATAATCAATATACAAAAAAATACCTACGTTTGTGCTATTTATAATGTATTATATGCTGTATTCACCTCCTCCTTCCAATGTGAATCACTCTGGGTTTCAAAGTGAAATGTGCTATGGCTCTTTATGGCAATTGAGAAGTCGTGCGATTACTAATTTTATTCGCCCCAATTATAGTTAACATTGATTTTTCTGTACTTCTTATTTTCGAATATGCTATTTACCCTATCCATGCATGAAAGTACTTGTAACAATTCTCTTATGAGTCAAGGAAGAATTTCATATCAGAATCAATGAAAAAACAAAAAGGTAGACTTGCCTACATTTCAATAAGCTGCAACTCCAAAGTCAAAATGAGCAAACTTCTAAAAGGCTATAGGGAATGTGCTCTGACCTGTTTAGAAAAGCAAATGTTATATACAATACAGTTAAATGATTGTTTGAGATTTTTAAAAGAATAGGACTTAATTTGGTGGGGAATATCTCTTGTTAATGGCTTTGTCCTCAAAACGTAGGGAAGGGGATATTGCTGTTCCAGACAGTACAGTGGTCAGTTACAATTCTTGAGAAAATGTCCTCATTTATTCTCTGTTACCAAGTATGTCTCTAGATGTGCAGATTCCAAACTTAAAGAGTCTATATTTCAGAAACAGTGAGTTTCACCTCTGTCTCAGCTCTCCCACCTTAAATGTATGTGCGTTAATTAACTTTTTTTTCACTGAAAGACTCTAAAAAGTGTTGATTCAATGAGAAACTTCTACCACAAGATGACATCGTTACGAATGTGCTCATTTTTGCAGACTATATTCTTATTTCCATAAGGTTTTATAAGAAACATAGCTCTTCTTCTTTACTCTCAACCTAGTTTTTTCCAGCCTTTGTGTGTTCGCTGGATTCTACTCCTTGCCTCCAAAATAATTTATTTTTAAAAGATTATGGATATTTCTAATTTCTTCTAAGTCTGTGGCTAGAAATTTCATCCAGGAGCAGTAGAGAACACAAAAGTGAAATTTCTATACAGTTTTCTAAAGCACTCCAAGTCTTTAGGATTCTAAAAGATGAAATAATAATTTTTTTAAAAATTGCATATAATTTTCTTCAAAAAATTTAAAAATATCATGAAATCCCTATAATATTTTTAAAGTTTTTAATCCTTAGAAAGTTGACATTAAATTCAAATAAAGAGCAATATGGAAATCTCAGAAAATCTACTGTAAATAGGCTATAATTTCATTTTTTTTACATTTTGATGAGTGCAATGCAAAAGGTCAGTTTTGTTTTACGTGCATTGGCTATAACAGAATATCCATATATAATATATTTTGCTCCAACGTACATATTATGAATGACATCATGTAGAACACACATATAGTTGGAGTTCTAGTTGTGTAAGAAAAAATTACTATAGAGAAACTGTTCATGGGCCTACTGGAACTTTTCTATGTGTGTGAAGGGGGCAACAGGGAAGATGCCATCACTGTAAACAGCTTCACTTTTCATCTGTGTAGATTAACAAAAAAGTATGACATAGTTTATAACTGACATTTAGAAAAATAAATATGAATAACATCTAGAAAATATTTTGATGAGTTACAAAATAAAAAATATAAATGACTATCCAATTCACAGAATTGTGACTACAGTAAAAATAATCAAAATAATCAAAAGAGGATATTAAATGACTTTGCCATAAATATATACAAGTATATAAGATGATAAGATTGTTAGACTGGTGTAATTCTTGCACCTTGAAAACATATCAAAGCATCATCAAACACAACAAAAACATACATATAATCATTATTTTTCAATTTTGTGTGTAATTTTTAAAAATACGATAAAAAATTCAAAAACATTAAGGTAGTTGCAAGAGGAAAAAGTTAACAAGCATGTATTTCCATGATTTCATCTCTTTCTTTTCAAAGCTAATTTTCTCTAAAGGAAAGTGAATCTAGATTAAAATTCGATTAAATATTCAGCATAATTTAGGTCCCATACTTTGAATGAAGAAGAAGGTTGACGTGTTTGAAATTTATGTTACAGGGAGCTTAACATAAAAGAAAATGTAATTACTACTAAATATGCTTGGCTGTTAATCAAAACGATGCAATCTTACCTTATTAGCCCTGACCAGTCCCCTCCTCATGCAAGTACTCTTAAGTTTTACTAATTTGATAATTTAAAGATTTTTCATCTTTGCGAAACAAATAAAAGTCAGGTAGCAAGTTGGTTTTTCTGATGTGTTTGACTAAATCAGAGAAGACACATCAGCAGAACTGTCACAAGTTGTTTCCCTTCTTAAGGGTTTATAATATTGCTGTGTCTGAATGTGTCTTGACAGTTGAAAGCAACGTAATGACCAGCAGCAGCCACAGCCCAGAGGATTATCTTCTGCATCCCATAAATTTAATGTAATTTCTGCTTTGCTAAGAATTTGATTTTAAATTAAAAAAATTGAACCATCAGAATTAATTTTGGAAATAGCCTTCAGTATTGGAGCTTGTATCCTCATATGTATTCCACTATTGTGCTTGCAGTCAATACAAATCGAGCACTGTTGTGTCAATTCAGCCTTATAATGTGATTAGTTATCAAGAACATATAGGCAGACTTATTAGAATAAACAATACCTAAGGTTTCACAAATAAATGAACACAAAATTAATATTTGTGAGGGTGGACAGAAAAAAGATTGTTTGGAATGTTAAATTTGTATGTATTATTTACTGGTAGCAGTTGACCTTCTAGAATGACTTCTGTTCCACTGCTCCCATATCTAACTCTTTCAACTGTGCATTGGGTTGCATGTGTGCTTTGTACCTGTGTGAATACCTTATTGTGTCTGTGACAAGTATTATGTTTGTTTGTTAATGTTATGATGTGAAGAAAGAAAATAGGACATAGATTTAAGAGATAAATTTCAAATTTCTTCCATCTCAGACTTAAAAATCACCAGATGCACTCTAGGACATACTTCTCACATTGTTTAATTTCATCACAATTTCAACAAAACACAAGTAACCCATCTGAATTCTACATTCTACAATAACTATTGAAAAAGTCTTCTAATGTGTTTTCAGTTTTAGTTTACACTCAATATAATTTACTGGTTCTTTCCAAGAGTATTTTTTTGCTTCTTCCAAGAAGCACATGCATATTTTTTTTATTTTAGTACTATTTGGGTATCATAAATATTTACTGTATAGTATATATAACATTATGCAATTTTGTCTTAAATCATATTTTCATATATTTTACTTTAATATTTTTATTTCCTTTTTGTGCTCCTTTTTTCTACTTACTAGGGAGTTTCTATGTAAATTCTTTTGTTGTTTAGAAAATTTATGTTAGTTATACAAAAGTACAGTAAAATATCAAGAATATAGTTCAGAGTTTCTTTGGATATATCCGTGAAATCAGACTATGATCAAAAGCCATTTATTTCCTGAGATTACCTATATCATATGGGAATTTCACATTCTGAAAAAACAAATTTAACAAAAATCTACTTACCAAAAACACACAAAAGGCTGTGAAACATACAGTGGTAACAGTGCTAAGTTTATTCATAATGCTTTTTACGCATAACGTACTTTATTTTTTTTTTATTTTACTCTTATTTACTTTTTTTTTCTTGTTTCAGAACTTTTGTTTATTTTTATGGCAGGCTCAGACTGCCCTAAGGGCAGGGCTGGTGCAGCATGTGGTGCCAGGGATCGAACCACGGTCCCTGAAGCCACCCAACATTTCCTAAACAGGTGCTTTAGACCACTGAGCTATCCTGCCGGGCCCCTCATAACATACTTTATATTGTGGATGAATAATGCTAAAATGATTGGTAATGACTCTAGATAGAAACTGTATTAAATTTGAGCATTGGACCAGTGAGATAGCTTAGTGGTCTAAGCACCTGCCTAGACAGCACAAAGCCTCAGGTTCCATGCCAGGTATCACATGCTGTGCTAGCCCCTCAGAGTAGGCCACCGAATCTGGCTATGGTGGTACACTCTTGTAATACCAGTGCTTAGGAGGCCGAGACAGGAGGGTCACTGGAAGTCCAAGCTGTATAATGAGACTCTGTACCAAACAAGCAAACAAATGGTTAAAAACATAAAAATAAAATTGAAGCATTTGTTGATAGCAGCATTTTCAGATCTTAGTATTTAGTCCTTTGCATTGTTCAGAGCATTCTGCACTGCAGCATATGAATAAGCTTTATTCTTCTCTGGAATTGCTCCTCTCTGGTGGTAATGAGGAGCTCAGGGAGATTTCTAAAATACATTAAGACAGTAGGTTACCATTTAAAACATATTAAACAACATTAATAATAATAAACAATAGACTTGTTTGGAGAGATTGTATCAATATAATAAAGCAAGATGCCCAAGGGAGAGAAACAGTGCTACAGAACGTCCATTAGAAGATTATAAAATGCAGTAAAAGAAAATTACTATTTTATCTCTGATGATAAAATTTATGGCACAGTTGAATTTAAAATTCAATCCAATACAGTTTCAGATAATTCTGAGCTTATCCCTGATGTACTACAATAATAATACCCTAAGTGCTGTCATTATATCATTATATCTTGGAAGAAATGATGATATTGCTCAGAATCTAATGAAACAAAGGTTGATAATCCATCTCTGCACATAATAAAGTCTGTAGTTTTTACATTCCAAAATAGTACCATTTGAGAAAGTAACTGAATAATGAGTCTAACGTTCTTTGGAATAAAATTTCAAATTATTGACAAAAACAATGCCCTCACTTGGATAAACTCAACTTTTATTTTGAATATCCTTTCTTCTTTTTTCCTTCCTCTGTACAGATAAGCACAGGCCACAACATAACAGGAAATGTTCTCTTGTAATCAGTATAGCATTCTTGACTCAAAAGGGCCTGTTGAATTGCAAAATAATCAAAATTTATAGAGTTTACATAAAAAGAGTCTGGCAAATACACACTCAATGTGAACTTCTAACGTTGGAAATGAAGGCAGTGTATAGGGTACTTACTCCCTGGGTCTTTTTATTGATATTGAACTAAGGGAAATGAAAATGGCATTTTCTACAACACTTTGAATTGAACTATTAAGAATATGAACAAAACAGCACAGAAATATCTGCAAGCTCTTCTTGGAACTTTTAAAATATTGTCAAGAGAGAACATATATGATGAAAAACAAGGACTCCTATTAGACAAAATCTTGGGCTATCTATGAATGGAGAAATATCAGCCAGAAATCGGTTAGAAATGGAAATCAAAATAGCACACAAAGTTTGTTACCCAAGTTAAAGTGTATCAACTGCTTACAAATTTTAAAACAATGAGTTCCCCACATCCTTCAAAGTAAACTCAAGTCACACATGTGTTCTGACTTTGGCGTACATCCAAGTCAAAACTAATCTGTCAGGGCCAACCAGATAGCTGAGTAGACTAAAATGCCTAGTCAGGCAGATCGTGGGACCAGAGTTCAATCCCCAGAATGCTGTGTTGGCCGTGCCCCCTGGGCACACCAAGACAGAGATTGAAACTAGGCATGGTGTGGTGTGCCTGTAATCCCAGTGCTTGGGAGCCTGAAAATAAGAAAATCACTGAGTCTAATCTGTGTAGTGAGACCCTGTAGACTCTGTACTAACTACATTTCTAAAAAAATCATTCTTTTATTCTACCTTCACATTTTTCCTTTAATTCTATTTCAGTTTTTATCATCACCTGACTCCATTATATTTCTTATATATGCTTTTTGCTTTCCAAGCCATGCTGCTCACTGCTAGAAAGTAGGATCCTTTTCATACATCTCAATAACATGTGGTTGCACAGAGCTAGCTGACCTGAGAAGTCTAAGAGTTAATGTGGCTTGGAAAACAGTCTCTGTAGTTCCTACTAGAGTTGATTAAGCTAATCTGGCAGTTGAGGCTGAGATTCTGTTGCTTTCTATTTAGTCTTTTGCTGTACATTGTTGGATGAATAGACAAACTTTTCAAGAAAAACAATATATTTAAAGAACCTATTTCATTTCAGAGATAATAATGGCATCCTAGTAATTAATTTAAATATTAGCTATAAAGAATGTCTGTCCTATGATGTACCATAAATACAGATATGACATGAAGATATGGTACAATTCAGACACAGTCTTCGTGTCTTGTGTTTAAGCGTGTGTGCACGCATGTCTTATGAGTCACTTAAATATACACAGGTTCTGTTTAATATTTGCATAATCACAAACATAGGTTGTGGTTACTTTTATGCATAGGATGAAAATATTGTATTATTATATATTATGTACCTGAGTAACCAGTGGCATGATGAATTCAGAATATTGAATTAAGATATAATATCATTTGATTAAAGATCTTTGGAATGAGTTTTAAGTATTCTAAACCAAATTATAAGTGATGGGGAATTTTAGAATCTTAGTCACAGGAGCAATATCCTAAGCCTTTATTTAATAAAATGACATTTGAAAAGGTCTAAGATGTTTACCATACCCATTAATAATCAATATCAAGTAGCTGTAATACTTCTTTTAAAAACCCTACACTTTATGTAACATAAGCAGGAGTAATAACAACATTCCTGGCAGCAATAGGTTGATCGTCACACTTTTCCAAATACATGTGGCCTGACAGTAGTTCAAATTCCTCGAGAAGATGTCTGATACTTCAAGCTAACCATCATCATTTTTGTTTGGCAAGACCTTAAATTACCAGACAGTTTTACAGATCTTTGTAAGTTTATATGATGCCTTCCATAGGGCCGAGTACTCCTTGTAGACTGGCTATGTATGGTTTTTGAGTTGAATTGTGAAGTTTGGAACAGAGTCACTCCTAGGGTTTTACTCCACCACTAGTGAGAATAAAGGAGCTTCCTCTAAAGGCATGAGGCATGGGAGTGAGCAAGATTGATTTGTCCACTTAATATATTTTCTTATGCACATATTCAAACATAGCCAAATTAAAGACATGCCAAACTGCAATACCGTTTTTGAATCTGTAAAACATATAAAACTTGAAAGCCAAGTACCCAGTGGAATTTAAGGGGGAAAAACAAAACAAAACAAAACAAAACAAAACAAAACAAATCCCCATCAGAAAAGCTATTTTTCAAAAAAATAAAAAAGAAAAGAAAAGAAAAGCTATTTTTCTTAATTTGCATTTTTTTTTCCTAGTGCTAAGCAGGAGAAAAACAATTGACACCTAGAATGTTTAGCCGTGGCACCCAGGCGATGACTAGCTGGCAGACCCAAGCTCAGCTCTGGTTTCTCACCACACCAAGAGATGAGTTGACCCCTGAAATAGAGGTACTTTCTTTTTTCCCTAAGTTGGGTTTTGTATTGGATTCAGTTTAAGAAGAATATTAATCTTTTAGCGTTAAGCAACTGCAGAGGTGTAGAATTTAGCATTTGCAAGGATCTACTCCAAGTGTATTTCGTTATTGAAAAAGACAGTTCTCAATTTCAACAGGGCACACTAGTTTCCATGGAAAAATTTATGAGCCCAGGGCTATTTAAAATAATAGAAATTAAACAATCAGCAAGGAAGTTACATTCTCCTTTAGTTAGCCTAGATATGACAGTAAAAATAGACACTCACTCTATATACATCAAGAGATGCAGCAGGTAAATAAATTCCTTGAAAGTATTTGGAGAATGAAAAGTTGGGCTTCTGTGAAACTCTGAAGTCCTGGCTCACAGGATACTATCGCCATTCACAGGTCGGGCCAATGCTGCTTGGGTCACTGCTGCAAGCCTGCCGCTGCCTGTAAGGCTGAAGACATTACTGGCGGTACTGCGCAGGTGTCCGGCCACCACAGTGCCCCAAACACTCTTTTCTTATCGCCATGCTGGCCTTTATGTCATATCCATCTTCCATGTCTGTGCGTGTGTAAGGTACACCTAGAATTTTCAACCAAAGGCATTGGGAATTGTACTTGCTAGAAGAGGGCCACGCTGGACATGAAAAAATACTATCCATCACGTATGGCATAGTATTTTCTCCAGTACTTTAATATTGCCTTTTCACTTTTATATATTTCTTCCTCATCTTATTTTATCTTTGTTCACTGTCCATTATAATGAATCATCCAAAAGTCTACAAAAATAAAAATTCTTCTTAATTGGAAGAGATCCAAAAAAAAAAAAAAAAGAAAACCTGAAGTCTTGTGGCATATTCTGTGAGCCACTCTGGGTGAAAAAAATACCCACTAAAAACTATCCATCACCACTGCCAATGAAGTCAGGTGACATTAAGAATAACAACAAAATATCTGATTTCATACTCTATCAGTCATCAATCATATTCATTCATGCTTTAAATTGTTTTTCTCACTACTGAGTGTCCATGGTATTATTAGTCTGTGATCTTTATACAACACATAATTCATAAAGCATTCTGAAATGTTTAGTTACTACATTTGAGTTACTTTATCTGAAAATAATTAATGTTTATAATTCATACAAAACCCATTCTAGATGTTGTATTCTTTAAAACTTAGAGTGACTGAGTGACTTAGACTTCTACCTATGACACAATTTATTCATCTCTCTAAAGTCTGAGCCTTTGATTAAATTATCTTAGCGAAACCATAGTTCCCTATATTTTCATAAGAAATGGAACAATTATGTATATTATATGTGTTTGAGATACTCTCTTCCCTTTGATTATCATATTTGATTATTTCAGTTAGTATAATAACCCTATTATTTGCCTGCTAGTCCCTGAATGTAAGTCCAAAATAATCTTTATAGCCATATCTTTCTTTTCTATAGAATCCATATTGGTTCCTATTGGAAGTTTCACTACCTCAGATCCAACACTTTCAATGAAGCAGTGATAAGCTTGCAAGTATTAGAAGCACAAATAGCAGAGTCTTACTTGATTTTCTTTTTGCTGAGAGAAAATACTCAAAACTCACAGATTAAAGGAGGCCAGAAACATCTCAGCTCACAATTTATAAAGTTTCAGCTCATAACTGGCTACCTCCAAAGTAGGGAGGCACGGCACAGAGACATGTCAGAAGACAAAGAGTCTAGTACAAGTCAGGCAGGAAACAGCAGGCCTGCCTTCTTCCTGTCTCTTTATATTCCTTCCAAGCTATAAATAAGCCTACTTGTTGGTGCCACCCATACCCAGGGTGGAGCTTCCGTTATCCATACCCTTAAGCCACATTCACAAACCCTAATCCAGTCACCTTTGAAACTTTCCACCTATGAACACATAAGATTTTGAGGGAACATTTGGACATAAGACATAACACATCATTAAGTTACTGGGATGAAGGCAAAAAGAAAATATTTTCATCACTTTGTTGCTGAATAACGTATTAAGTACACAGTTGTTGGTTTATTTCATATTCTGTATATCCTACAAATGATAGACTGTCATTCTCAAGATAATGCTATAACTCAGTGATCAATACACTTCTGCAAAACCAAATGTCGGGACTGGGGAGATATATCAGTAGAATAAGTGCTTGCCTGACAAACACAGGGTCCTGAGTTCAATCCCTGATACCACAAAAGAAATGTAGTGTATCAAATTATTTTATAGTTTTATTCCAGTATAGTACTAAAATTCAGTCATGTATTATCTTTAGCTTCTTTCTTATTACAAGGGCAGAATTGTAAGTGCTTTTCCAGACTCTGGCATGGGACACCTAAATTATTTACTATGTGATGCTATAAAAATGTTTTCAATACCTATATTAATGGAATTTCAACAGACTATGATAGAATTCTATAACTATCCTTCATCCAAGAATTCATTGATGGAGCTATTTTATCATAAAATACATTTTCCGCTAAAGCAATGTCATAAGTCATCTGTCACCTGTCAATAAGCAGACATTCCCCAAAACTTTTGGAG
This sequence comes from Myocastor coypus, assembly GCA_004027025.1. Taxonomy (NCBI): domain Eukaryota; kingdom Metazoa; phylum Chordata; class Mammalia; order Rodentia; family Myocastoridae; genus Myocastor; species Myocastor coypus. Next base: position 44,109 of record PVJA010004750.1, on the reverse strand, counting down.
ACTAATGTTGGCAGAAATAGTGGAGACAAAGAAAATTCTATCCTGAGTAGATTCTCCTCCTGTTGAGTTCACACTGCTGCCTCTTTGGAGTTGAAGGAATTTCCATGTATTTGACCCCTTGTGAGGACTCCTTGGTCTTCTTATAAGACCCTTCAAGATACAGATTCAGCAATGCTGCCTTCCTATAGGCTGATTTAACTGCTCTGGTTAGTTGGCCTTACTGAGGGAAACCATGTGACTCACCCATTTCCATGGCCGCTCTCCTGTGAGGATGCCCCTGTACGTACTCTGAATCAGTCAAGAATAAATTCACCTCTACATGCTAGAAAAGTTGTACTTCCAACCTGGTTGTTCATCACCTCCTCTGCAAAGCATGCTTGCTGTTGTCACTAATGTGACACTCTCCATGCCTCCTCACAGAGCTATAGGTATATTCCTCCTCATAAGTTCCCCTCACCAATAATTCTGCTTCTTTTGGGACACAATTTTACCACATCGATTCCCATCCTCCAGGACTCCACGTGTGTCTGTGTTGTAGCAGACACCTTGAGAGTCTTGAGGACTTTGTTCTTTCCACTGTTCTCAGAAACATTCTTTGTCAACTGTGTCTGCTGAGTCAGCATCGCACTCAGCAGGAAATCCCTCAGACTGTAAAACTTCAAGCTCCACATCAGCTCCACCCCACTAGAACCTGCGTATCAATATAATCTCCAATTAATTCCCAGGCAGACTTCATTAAGAACGAGAAATGCTGAGGTAGGCCACATTATCTGTTTATACTGCAATGCTACATTGCAGAGATACTTTATTATATTGTCATTCTACTTTGCAATGAATTAGAAGTTAGGATTTTTTTCAATTTTTCTTAATGTTTGGTTCCTCAAATACTTTAAGACTCCTTAACTTGATGCATAAACATTTTAAATTGTAATTAAATCTTATTGTATTAAAATGTAACTGTGAATTTATTTTCTTCTAATAATTATTTTCTTAATTTTTATGTCATTATGGACATAACCTTTATTGACTTCTTTATGGCAAATATTATTAATATTTTTGAAAACCTTTAATCTTTACAGTGTCTTCAACATATTTTCAAAGTACTATTTTTAATTTATATTAATATGGTCATTAATACTATATTTATTCCTGATATCTTATTTTGTGATTTAATATATTTTAATATTTCTCCATTTAATTCTTGCCCCAATTTAGTATATGTATACATCTATACAAGACACATATGTATATGTAAAACTTGACGTTTTTATTAGTTTGTAAATTACTACTTTTATTTTTCTAGTGCTTTAACTTAAATTTTATTACTATAATTACTTCCAATGATCATTTCTTTGCAAATAATCTTAACATATTGCAAATATCAATTCTACATGAGGATGTTATCTTTGTCTAGATCTTAACTGATCTTGGATTTAACACAGAAATCTAATAATACTATTATATTTCATTGAGACATGGTCCATTTACATTTTTATATACCATGACATTCATCTCCATTTGTTTCTCACTATTGTGATATTATTTTCCTTCTTCCTAAAGTGGGTCATTACAGATTTTTTAAATGGAAGTTGGTAAATTTTGCTTTGGTTGATTGCAAAACTTTTAATATGTGGCTACTCTCAAGAGAAAAAAATCTCTGGCATTCAAATTTCTAGGACAGTATTTGCTTTCTCTAAGAATGTTGAAATCTTATATTGAATTGCTAATGCTGAAAGCACCTCAAGTTACATTCCTCTTGGATGGGTATGTTTTCATTTTTTCTGAGCTATGTTTCATATCTTTGTTGTTCCTGTGCAGTACTTTCACTTAGGTCTAATACTTTTAGTTCTTTCATTATCTCTGCTATTAAAACTTAATTAAAGTTTTTTAACATTATCTTTGTTAATGCAATAATACATTGCTTAATGACTGAGAGAAATGTGTTAGGCAAATTTTGGTTCTGTAAATATGCACACATAGTGTACATTTGCCCAGATACAATGGTTTTGTGGCCATTGGGTGATGAGATAATTGTATGGAATAAGTGTCATATATACAATCCACTGTTAAAATATTACATTTCATGACTACTTTGGTTCTTATTCTGCTTCTTCTCCAGGAATTCCAGCTGCAGATACATAGGCATTGTTGTCCCATATTCTATGTCTCAATTTTTTTCATATTTAATATTTTTTTGTGTCTGCACACTAAATTTCAGGAAACTCCTTCAGCTTTAACTTCTAGGCTTTTTGTCTTCTCACTAGCCCCACAGTATGAGCAATTTCTTCCATTCTTTACAGAATTTTTTCTAGTTTACCTTTACTAATTTTCTGGTGGGACATTTCTCCTGTTTGTTAATTTCATTTTCTTGAATTAAATCAACTGTATAAATTCCATTCTTTGTGTGATAATTCCATTTTCTCTTAGAGAAATTTAAGTAAACTGTTTGTTCCTCTTTATTTTTTCCACAGAACCTATTATTTTCAATTTATATACAATATTTTCTTGGTTCATGTGTACTTTAAATTTTTTAATGAAATTGTACTTAATTTTAATTGTAACACCATTTCAATTAGCCTTTGAAAGCTTAAGTTTTGATAATGGTAATATGTTACATTGACACATGCTTGCCTTTGGAAACTTTGGATTAGTATTTTTCCTGGCATTAATGGCAGCCAAAGACCTAGAACTACTTCAGTTGATTTTTGGTCTGAATTTTCTTCAGGGGTAGCAAATATGACAAGCTAGAGTCTGTTCTGTCTAAGCACAGGCCTCTGGTGACATTGTGGGCTTGATGATAAATCATATTAATAATGACAGTAACAATGATAAAGCTTTCTACTCAGACACAGCACAGATGTTTAATATAAATCATTTGTTTTATTTTTGAACTGAAACATAATTAGAAAGAGAAATTACTTTTTCAAACACTGGAAAAAAATTGTGATCTTCAAAAGCCTATTGGCTACTTGTGTATTAAAGTCTGTAATTCCTGATGTTAATGAGAGATATTTTATTTATTTATTTTTCTAATACCGTAATCAAACTAAGGACTTTGTGCTTGCCAGGCCAGGTCTGTGCCACTCAGCTGTAACCTTGACCCCTTGTTCTATTTTCTTTGTTTTTCATTATTATTAATTGTCTTAAAGAGAAAAAAGAACACAGAAGAATAAAGACAATAACAAAGTAACTTAAAACAATAAAAATTGTAAAGAATTTCAAAAAAAATAATAGAAATTTTAACAATGGTTGTTAAATTACATATTACCATCATAAGATTTGTTGCTCAGATTGTTAGATATAGGCATGGAAATTTGATCAAGCAATTAAACATTAACTTTTACTTTAAGTAAACCTTGTTTTCCTTTTTCTTTTTTACTTTTTGTTCTTGGTTTATTTTAGAGAGTATAAAAATAATAGATAAGACATTAGAGGTGATACCCATTTTAGAAAATCAAGTGGGGCTGGGAGTTACCTTGGTGGTCGAAGTGGCTGCTTGACAAGTGCAAGAGCTCAGATTTAATCCTAGTACCATGCTCCATGTTGGCCCCAGAAACCCGGGCATGCTGTGCGCTGCGGAGTCTGAGACAGAATGAGCGGTATGACTCTGAGCTGCACAGTGAGATGCTATACTAAATAAATAAAACTTTTTTAAAAAATTAAAAATTAGAGTGAAAGATATTTGCCCCTGTTGTTGCATTGCACATTGCTATCTCCAGTGTGGTTATTCAAGTTACAGATATCAGCAAATAAAATTTTTCAAGTTAAAAAAATACGAAATGTTAGCTTCAGAAAAACAAAACTGATAGAAATTAGTAATATAACCATTTTAAATATCCTATCCTGTGTGTATATTTACATATACACAGAAAAGTTATTCCTTTTCCTTTTTTTTCCTATCATTTCTCCTTTCCTTCATCTCAATTATTTATTTTTATGTTCAGTTTCTTTCCATTCTACTATGTCTATTGTACTTTTCAGTTTTATTTATTCTTTCAGGTTCTTACTCTAGGGAGACAATATGATATTTACAAAACTGAGTCTGATTTATTACATTTATGCATATAACCTCTTGCAGCACCATCTACCTATAAAAACCTATAAAGTTTATCTTTCTCTATAGTTGAGTAATAATCCATGGTCTAAAAATACCACATCTTTTTATCCATTCTTCTGCTGATGGACTTTGAGTAGTATCCAAGATTTAACTATGACAAATTGTGCTGCTATCAACATGGAAGTACATATATCACTTTGGCATGATATTTTCCGAACTTTTGGAAAAATACCCAGAAGGGGAATAGCTGGGTTGAAAGGGACTTCTAATAATAGTTAATTATGGGATCTCCACACTGTTTTCCATAGTGGTTGTACCAGTCGACACTCCCACCAGCAGTGGACATTGTTTCATTTGTCCCCCAGCCTCTCACCCTTCTTGTTTCCCTGAGAGAAAAGCTTCCTATGTACAGGTAAGAAGTCCTTCCACCTTATCCTTTCAAGTTCTGGGAATTACAGGCATGTGTCAGCATGCTCAGCATAATTCAATACATGCCTATCACACACTTTGAAATATTACCAAATGCTCCACTTTATTTTTTAAAGATTTAAAATTTGTAAATTTAGTTGAAATTATAGCATGTTTCCAAGAAAAGAATGAATTATTCATATTCATGAAAATATGAATAAAATTGTACCAAGATGCACAAAATGAAATTGTCCAAAACTGATTATAAAGAAAAAAGTAATGAAAGCATATACATAAAATAAAAATATTAGCTATGTAGGAGCAAAATTAAATAGCATTTTATTCCACATTAGAAAAAAAAAAGAGCAACTGGGTAAAAAAACTAAACTAATTAGTTCAAATAATTGAAAAAAGAAATGTGTCCTCATAGAATTTTATACTTAGCAAACATACATTTGAAAACTAAAAGATTTTACTTGAAATATTCTATTATCTCCAGAAGTAAGATGTAGATATGAACAAAGATCATAACCCAGAAGGCAAGAGAAATTGCTATATTGTCCTGGATAAAGAATAAAGAGCTCTCGAAATGTTAATTATGCAGGATTGTGTAAAATATATTTACATATTTACTAGGTGAACCCATTTAAAAAGTCATTGAAGATTTCTACAAAACAGTTATCAATCTTATGTAAGGTTATATACATATTTTTTTCGTGTGTGTGTGTGTGTGTGTGTGTGTGTGTGTGTGTGAAACGCAAGAAAGAATGAAAATAAAATCTATGGAAAATGGAAATATATTTTTTAAAGTTTATAATACCAGCAGAAAATATCATACTATGTTTTATACATAGAATGTAAGTCACAAAATAATATAAATCATAAAGCAAAAATTTAAATTAAAATATTCAGAAAGTTAATTAAATATTAATTAATTTTAAAGAATTAAATATTTCAATACAATATTCAAAAATTAAAATTAAATCATGAGTCCAACTAAGAGGCTAGAATTTTGTGTATCACATGTATGAATCTGTGATCAGCTCAGAGTCTCACATAGTATTTGAATAGGTTAATATATATTAAAAAAAAAACAAACAAAGTTTTCATGATAGTGAAGAAGTACTATGAATAAAACATAATATAAAGACTAGAATAGCAAGTATATGACCAGGCTTCTAACAACTTGGGGATAGGATATCACACAAAATTCTAGTATATTGTGAACATGGACAGTGTCCTGACACTTTCTAGTGCCCAGGTATTACTTGTGAGACTGAAATACTGCTGTTTCCTTGATATCTACCCTGTAGGCCCACACAGGGTGCTGACCCACAGGGTGCAGGAGAAGTTCATTTGTAGAGTATGCTGATGAAAACATTTTGCTACTATATACAAAAGAATAATTGAAAGACTGCTTTGTATACCTCTTTTATTCCTCTTTTTAATTGTTTCCCTTATTTGGCGGGTTGTTTCTCTTCTTATTAATAGAGTTGTGATCATTTTGATCCCTCTCTAGAATATCTTTAGTAGTCTGCATAGGGTTGCTTTTGTCTTAAAATTCTTTAGTTGTTATTTGTCATGGAAGTATTTCACTTCTCCATTATACTTGAAAGAGAGTTTTGTAGGATATATCAGTCTGGGTTGGAATTTGTTTTCTTGAAAAAGCTGTAGGACTTTGCTCCATGCTTTTCTTGATTTCATGATTTATTTGGAGAAATTTGCCATTATTCTGGTACGTTTTCCTTTAATGTGATCTGTTTATTTTCTCTAGTGGATTTTAGTATACTGTTCCCGTACTGAATTTCTGGGATCTTAATTATTACATGTGTGGGTGTGTTTTTAATTGGGTTGATGTTACTTGGAGTTCTACATGCTTCAGTTCCCTGAATGTCAGACTTTTTCCCTATATTTGGGAAGTTTTCTGCTATTACTTCTGCCTATAGTCTTTATATATCATTTATATTGACTCCTTCTTTCTCATTGATGCCTATTAGTCTCATGTTGTTCATCTTTGCATCATGTTGCGGATGCTGAATTATTATTTCCTGAATCCTAGTCGTTATTAAGAGATCTTTTCTCACCTCTTCACTAGCTACAATGGTCTGAAAGTCCGTTTTCACTTTCACTGAAATGGTTTTGCCAGCTTGTGATTGAGGTTTTAATTTCCTTTATAGCAATCTGAGTCTGTTCCATGCTTTATATTTCTTTCTTATACTGCTCATTCAAGGACTCCATCATTTTTCTACTCTCCTCTAATTTTTTATCAGTGTGTTCTTTAGAAGAATTTAGTACTTCTTTCACTATAGTTATCATTATAGCTTCATTATAATTATAGTTTCATTGTAGTTATCATTTTTTACTTCAGAAATGATTTCTTATCTGTTTTCCAAATACTCCTCTTTATAAAGGATCATCTTATAAAATTGTATTAAAATATTTATAAATATAATACATTTTGAGATAGTTCAGGGAGATGTCAATTAATTGTTTTAAGAAAATCTGCATTTCTTCAATGAGGCTTTCCTTTTGTAAAGCAGTACCTTGTTCTATGCTTTTGAGACTGCATACCCCAATATCCCTAATAGAATTAGTGAGCAAATCTTTCTCTCCAAGGCAATTTTATTTTGAAGTATAAAATTTATATATTGCCAGCTACTTCCCTTCACAGTCACAGTTGTCTTAATTTCAGATTGAAACACCTTGGAAACAGAAATGTTTATATATATATATATATATATATATATATATATATATATATATATATATATATATATTGCCTTAGTAACTTTTTACTCATTGCTGGGAGAAATACCCAACACTCAAAATGAAGGAAGGAAAGGTTTATTAGCTCATAGTTACTGGAGGTTTCAGTCCATATTTGGCTAGCCCAAGGCTGAGCAGAGCAGGACATAGAGCATCCAGTTAGTTCATGGCGGCGGAACAGCAACAAAATAATGACAGAGGCAGCCAACCAAACATGGCAGCAGAGCAACAGCTCTAGTCTGTCTCTCTCTCTCTTTATATTCCTATCAGGCTCTCTGCCTTAGGATATCTGCCCTAGGCCACACCCATAGTCCCAGCCCTGCTCAGACTGATAATCCCATCAGTACTAAAACACATAATCCCAGTGACTCATGAGTAAAGTCTCAATCTATATAAGTCCCCACCCAATGACTACATGAAGTTTTTGGGGGGCAACTAGATACAAACTATAACAGAGACAGAGACAGAGACAGAGAGACAGGGAGAGAGAGAGAGGCAGAAAAAGAGAGAACATGTGTGAATTTTTTCTTATCAATGGTAAATGGTACAGTATACAAATTATTCAATAGAAGTGACATTTTCCTTAGCTTTACAAATAATCCAAAAAATAACTAAAGTATATCTGTGGATATACAGGGGTTATGTAAACCTTATACCGTTTTATATGACATAATTGAATATCTTTGTATTTCAGTATCTGTAGGAGTCCTGGGATCAATCATGAATGATCACACATTTGAAACAATCTTTCTGATCGACTTAAAACCAATCTTGAAAATGAAAGACTTCTCAACTATGTACATCATTATACACATGTAATTACAGTAGATGCAACAGCTAAAGATTTTTTTTTTTTTTTTTTTTTTTTTTTTTGGTGGGACCAGGGTTCAAACTCACGACCTTACACTTGCCCAGCAGGCACTTGTGCCTCGGAGCTATCTCCCCAGCCCCCAAAGATTTTTAAGATCAATTTATTTCTTCTGCTGTTCTTGATAGTCATAAACTCTATGTCTTTCTTTTTTACTTTTTGTATTTTTAATTGTTTGCCTTGCTTTGTTAATGGCTGTTTTCTAGTTTAGTTTTGTTGTTCTTCTTGTTTCTTTAAGCAGGGTCTCACTAAATTACCCAGTCTGGTCTATATTTTTTCAGTTCTTTGTGCTCTACCTCTTGTAGTCACAGTCATTAAATGAGTGTCACTATACCCACACTAGGATGTTCTATCTTTTAACCTAAAGAAATTATGCCATTTGGAGGAATCCTGTACATGCTAGAGAGTAAACAATATATCAATTAACTTGTTTCCCACCATGATTTTATTTTATATTTTTTGTTTTGAGTTTTAGGTTGTTAAATGGAATGCTCTTTAAGTGATTGACACTGGCAAACTTCCTAGGGAACATCTAACTGATTTGTACTTAAAATTAGGCTAGGTAAACTCTGGATGAAGTAGTAGGATATTGTCTTTCACGCCTCCTTTTGTTCTTCCATTCTTCCCTTTACTTTTGTCCTCTCTTTTCTTCTGATTTTGGAGGAGAAAAAGAAAAAGAAAATTTAAGTGCAATTTATGCAATTGCTTCTATAGCATTTTGTGTTGACACTGAAAATTTTTCCAGAAAAAAAAAATATTCTGCTTTACACATCCAAGCATGTGCCTGTTTTCAACATGAACTGAAACTTTAGGGAAAACATTTTAAACTTACACAGCTTTAAATGGCGCCGTCTGCCAGGAACTCAAAGCAGCTGCAAAACTCACTAATGAAAACTGGAATTATTTTTAACAGAAAAAACTATCAAATGTCTTTATGAATAGAAAGTAGAGGTGAACACATTAACAAACTTACAAGGAAAATGTGCATTTCTGCAAATTCTTCTCATTCTTTTCATCTATAACAACATGGAGAATGTGAGTTAACCTGTCACCCTCAAGAAAATGCACAGTAGAGATCCATCTCTTCTCAATCATGTTACTTATCCTGGAACCCATTCTATTTTAAATCTGGCACAAGATTCAAGTGCTTTTGTAGTCAGAACATCCCAAGCTGAAAGAGAAAGTTTCCCTCAGATTGCACAAACTTGATCAAAGAATAGCAAATCACTGCAGGGCAGTGCTGTGCATTGAGTAGAAGTTTGAGGTGAACATTTATTTGATGTCACACTCATACAGCAGCTCCACATCCATACATACAAAAATATGCTGACACAGAATAAACATACTTAACCCTTTCTGGAACCTGTGGGTGTCTATCAGGGCAAGGGCTACAGGGCAGGAACCACCGTCAACAGAAAAAGTATAAAATAAAAGCAGATTACACCTCAATTTCTCCCAGTTTTTTTTTTAATTCTGAAGTCTTATGTGATTAATGAACCCTAGCAAGCAAATACTTTATAACACTTTTATAAAAGATCTTTTTTTACTTTTCAAAGCTCTTTTTAAAGTTTTAATTCACAATAAAGTAGCACAACAGGGTTGGGGAGATAGCTCAAGCAGTCTAAGCACGTACCTGGCAAGGGTTAAGATGCAGGTACTATATGCAACTCAGGCCCTGTTCTCTGCTGGCCACAGAGACTGGCCATTCCAGTGCACTCCTGTAATCTTAGCTCTGGAAAGAATAAGACAGGAGTGTCACTACAAGTCAGAGATGCATAGTGAGACCCTATACCAAATAAATAAATAAGCACAGTGCCATTTAAGTCTATGTAGGTTTGCAATGCTCTTCTAAAGTTTCAGCAGCATAAAAAATAACTAATAACTTTTTATCCCCAAATATGGAAAATAAATATCAAATGACAAAGGAGCAATATTTAAGCTAGTTTGATTTAAATTTTTTAATCTTTTTTTTTTTTTTTTTTTTTCTTGTTTCAGAACCTTTGTTTGTTTATTCACTTATTTTCACGGCCGGCTCAGCCCACCCCGAGGGCAGGGCTGGTGCAGCATGTGGTGCCGGGGATCGAACCGTGGTCCCTGAAGCCGCCCAAGCTTTCCCAAGCAGGGGCTTTAGGCCACTGAGCCATCCAGCCGGGCCCCTAGTTTGATTTAATTAATGAACCATTTAAGGAGTAAGAATAAGCCAGATTTCATTAACTGTTCTGTAAAATGATTCTTTTTCAATAACCATGATTAAAATCCCCTTCTTTAATCATATTTTTTAAAAAATACCCCAGTCAAACCGCTTCTTGCTACAACTGTTATAACCAACACAATACCACTGTACATTCTTATGTCTACTCAAATCACCAAGGAATTTTTGCTAAAATGTAAGTCATAACCCAGACTTTGTGATGAGACTTGAGTTTTGCATTTGATATTGTTCAGTTTTGAATGAAAGGATCTACAAATCTTGGAATAACTTCACATGAGGTTGATTAGGAACAAATTTATTAACTGAGTAAGAGATTGTGTGTATTTATAATGTAAAATGTGGAATCTTTTAATTCAAGAAGATCACACTTCTGTTTTTTCTTGAAAGTAAAAATGATTTATGTTTCTAAATTTCAGTAGAAGAAAAATGGTTTCTCAAACCAGATAAGAATAGGCAGCTGTTCTTGGTAACATGCTCTCTAGATGGAAGGAGATAGAAATATTTGTATCTATGTTTTGAAAAGATACCCTGTTATAACATCCACATATCGCTGGATCTGAGGTTGTTTTCAAAGAAGGTTTGGCTTTATCTTTCCCAAATCAAGCAAAGCACTTCTTCACTATTAAATGACAAAGTATAAAATAAATAAAACTCAGTAGTGACAGTCTGGGATCTTTCCAACATAAAATACTAAGACAGTAAAAATAGCAGTCTATTAACCTTTAATTGCTAATTAGAGCTGCTTCCGTGGAAGAAATATCTCCTTTTTCAGAAATACCAATTTTTTTAAAATAAAAATAGAGCTCTAGCTGTGGTATTTACCTGAAAACTGTGGTGTCTCTTTTGCAAGTCAAACACATAATACAATGTGATCCACAGCCATGGATTGATACGGCATACCTACATTGTTCCAGGCTCAAATTATGTTTCCTTCTGAGCACACATGCACATACACAGAGACACTCATGCGCATGTACATGCACACACACTCACACACACACGCACACACACACACACACACACACACACACACACACACACACTGAGCAATAATCAAACTGCTATTTCCAAAGAAACCTCCACATTTCCACCATGGAAAAAATATTTTAGAGACATACCTTAGAAAAATAAGTGAAGGAAAGAGAAAGATAATCAATTGAATTTTGGACTTTTTATGTGTGATTATTGTAAATGTAATTAATTGAATACACCACATGTGAAGACTGTAGTCAGACTTAGAGATGCTGAAATGATGAACAAATCCTGAAAAAATAAGGAACTGTTAATGACCTCAGTACTAGAAAATGAATGCTAGAATATGGAGCTAGACACTGTGATAAAAATATTGTTTTGTTTTTTCGTGTTTATTTGATTTATTGTTTTCGAGCCCCTTCCTTAGTTCCTTTGTTGAAAGCATTTTCTCCCCCCAGACACAGATACGAGAAGTGGTCCATTAATAGAGTGAATGTATAAGAAATAATTAATTTAATAAAAGACTTGCTATTAATCCTCCCCAAAATATATTCTTTTGGTGTGAACACGTATCTACTATATTTGCCATTTTCTGAAGAAGTTCTTAAAGTCTTCTTTCATGAGGTTATTTAGTTGTTTGTTGTGTTGATGTCAGTGTCCTAAATTCATTCAAAATGTCTACTTTTTATGGTCAGTGACTTTGGGGAACAGCGGTCACATAATGCCAGCGTCAGTGAATAAACTGGATGCCAGCACACCATGTTTGTATCAGCACGCCTTTCTGTTAGCTGGCACTTGGCAGAAGCAGCCACCACATTTTTCATCACAAATCACAAAGACATTCATAAGAGCCTTCCAGGCCTTCCTCAGAAAGTGTTTATGTGTGATGTGTGTTTGAAGCAACAGGGAGTATTTGCCGCAGGTTCATGGCAATGTGTCTTTTACTACAATACTTTTTCTTATTTAACATGCATCATATTTTTGATCACCTTTATATAGAAATTCAGAAAAGATAGGGTCATTCATATAATGGGTACAGATTAATTACAGAACTCTATGAGGCCACAGGTGCTTTCTTGTGGAATAGCAGGAAAAATACTCCTCTAGGCTCATTATCACAATATGGAATGTGCTACAATAGTGGATACACTCTTTATAACAATGAAATACTTCAGAAAACCACCTTATGTGATACAGGTACCTCCTCTCATCAGCTGGCACTTGCCTTTGATGGCATCTCAAGCATGATATTTCTGCTCATGGCTTTTCTCATCCTTCGTTCATTCTAGATTTCTCCATCAATTTCAGACTAAAATAGAAATTTTAATTACTGTATACATGTGAGGATTCAAAATAAATATTATGCATACTTTCATTGGAATTCACTTTCTTAGAATGATACTTTGGTAAGCAATGAAGTCAGTGTTACTTCATTTAAAAAATGACTCTAATTTTAAGAATTTTAAGTCAAGATTTTAAGTTAAAGGTTTTTACCTAATTTAAGGTAAAAATCTCTTACAATAGAAGAGAAAAACATTGTGAGAATGCCTTATTAGAGTTAACTAAGTACAAGTTTACTGACACTTTTTAAGCTTAAATGAACCATCCAAATCTTAGGCTTTCCCAAATAAATCTTTCTTCTTATCAAGCTTCAAGAAAAGCAAAAACAAAACAAATGAAAAAAAAAAAAGGAGAAGAGCCAGCAAATTTAAACTTCTGTAAGTTTGGGCCGGCTGGATAGGTCAGAAGACTAAGCACTTCTTTAGGACCAGGTTCAAACCCCGGCACCACATATTGTGCTGTCCCACCCCCAGCTACTCTGCGCTGGTCAGTGAGACTGGGATTGGTGGTGCAAACCTATTATCCCAGCACTGGGGAGGCTGGAAATAGGAAGATCACTACCAGTCCAAGCTGTGTAGTGAGACCTTGTGCCAAATACATTAAATAAATAAAAATAAAGTTATCTTTGTATTTTTAAAAAGGACTACAAATTAGAATTAAAACAGTAAACATTACAAGTGATACAGATTTTCACTGAACAAAGTAATATGAATTTCACAATATTTGCTGTAATACAGTGTTGTCTTCCAACGCGTTATTCATATTACCAGATATATGCGTATAAATTGAAATAAGAAAGGAATTTATAAAGATCTACAGGGTGTTCAGGGTTTCACTACCAAATTGGAATTATAGAAATCTGCCTATTTACAGCCTCCCAAGAGCTAGGATTACAGGTGCACGCCATACACCCAGTCTCAATTACCATCTCAGAACACCCAGGAGACTGGGCTGACACAGTAGATTTGGGGATCAAACCTCCAACCCTGTGCCTGCTTGCAGGCCCTTTAATTCTCTGAGCTATTTGTTCAGCATATGGATGTATAAGAAATTAACAATAGAAAAAATACAAATAACTGAAAAAAGACCCAAAGCAAATTAAGGCATTAACTGCTTCTTTCCATAGACCAGCAGAAATGCACAGCACAATTGTCAAAAGCATCCTGCTTACATATAAAGATATGTCTCCTTCTCCCACTCCCTGTCCTGTCCAACTCCTCAATTCAATAACTTTTTCCTTCTAAATAAGTTCATTCTTTTCATCAGTGTCTTCTTACCCTTCTGGTTAAGAAGAAGTGAAATTATCATTAGTTGCAGATGACATGATACTGTACATAGAGGATCCCCAAAGCTCCATCAAGAGTCTTGTAGATTCTATCAGCAGATTCAGGAATGTAACAGGATACAAAGTCAACATCCAAAAATCTGCAACATTTGTGTACACAAGAATTAACACAGCTGGGCATGGTGGCACACACCTGTAATCCCAGCACTTGGGAGGCTGAGGCATGAGGATCAATGCAAGTTTGAGACCACCCTGGCTACAAAAGTGAGCTCTATGCCAGCCTGAACTGCATAGTGAGACCCTGTCTCAAAAAAAGACAAAAAAAAAAAAAAAAAAAGAATTAACACAATGAGAGAAAAATTAGGGAAACCATGCCCTTCAAAATAACATCCAAAAAATGAGATACATAGGAATCAGTCTCACAAAGGACATAAAAGATTTGTACAGTGAAAAATATGATACTCTGAGAAAAGAGATTGAGAAGGATTTGAGAAAATGGAAAAATATTCCATGCTCCTAGATAGAAAGAACCAACAATTTTGGGAGTCCACTCCCAAAATTGTTATACAGATACGATGCAATTCCAATTAAAATACCATTAGCATATCACACAGATCTAGAGGAAATTTTCTTCAAATTCATTTGGAACAAGAAGTGACCTAGAATAACAAAAGCATCCTGAGAAACAAAAGAAAGGCAAGAGGTACCACAGTCCCTGACCTGAAAGTACACTATCGACTTCTGACAGGTCAGTGGAATAGATTAGAAGATAAGGATACAACTGCACACACACTCAGTCACCTTATCTTTGATAAAAGGGGCCAAACAGGCTCACTGGATGACAGATAGGCTCTTCATTAAATGCTGCTGGAAAAACGGGCTTTCCATATGCCAAAGGCTGAAACTGTAAATTTGTCTTAAGAAAGCCCAGTTCTCACTAGTATCTTCCCATGTATATAGTACAGATCTCATATAGTTCTCATCTTGTTTGATAATCTAACTTGGCTATCATTTATTGTAATTATTTTCCTTTTCTGGCACATACTCTTGAATAACTATGCTTTCTCTCTACTACATTATTCTAATTATAATCATGCATTTAATATTCCTTTTCATTTATATGGCTGTTTAGCAAATTATCATTATCCTTCATTTGTTCAAATACAAAGGTTTCTCTTTTAACCTTTCAGTTTCTTTCAGATCTGTGAGATTTTTATTTGCATTCTTCTTGATACATGTTAGACCTCTTATATCTCTTATGCTTCCTCAGCTTATCTCTTATGCTTCCTCTTATGTTCCTCACAAACACACACATACACACACACACACACACACACACACACACACACACAAACACATGCTTTGAGCAAATACAGCTCCTGCTCTTATTACAATCTAGTTAGAAACATACAAAACCATATAAAGATAGTAACACTGAAAAGATACAACAAATAAAATTTGAATGAATAACCTAGCCTATGATATGAACATAGTTTGCTCCATTGTTATATTAATGAATTTTTCGAGGCTTATGCTCACTTTTTAACTTAAGAAAATCTAGCCACCTTATTTATTTTTTCTTGCAGTTCAGTTATTCTGTGAAGTCTTATGATGAAACTACCAAGCTGAAGTACCCAGGTATATTGAATTTGCAGAGTAGCAATTGTCCTCAATCAGCACAGTCCCCATGTAGGTGAACATTACCCAACAAACATTGCCATGCAGGCAACTAAATGTTTTCTCAGAGGCCTTCAAGTCCATAGAGTGCTCCCAGATTGTTGAAGAACTGGTAGCAGCTATCTTACCTCTATTAGAAAAAAAGAAAGAAACAAGGAAAGAAAGAAAGAAAGAAAGAAAGAAAGAAAGAAAGAAAGAAAGAAAGAAAGAAAGAAAGAAAGAAGGAAAGAAAGAAAGAAAGAAAGAAGGAAAGAAAGAAAGAGAAAAGAAAAGAAAGGAAAAGAAAAGAAAAGAAAAAAATAAATTCCCAAAGGTGATTTAGCAAAGAGCACAGAGAGCTGAGTTATAAATCCAGTTGGAGTAGTATGGCTTTAATTTTGGAGATGCTTATTGTTTGCTAATTGAAAGACTTCCATCCACAAATACAGTTTTTGGGGTGTCCTCTCACTGAGCATGATTTCATAGCATAGAATGATACATTTTCATAAAGTCAGAAAATGGCAAAGTTTCATAATTCGAATTCCTCAGAATGATAACTCAACTGGAATATTTACTGACAACAAAGTGAAGGAAACTAAGCTATTTTTAAATACGTACTGTCAAGGGTAAAAAGGAAAATATAGTCTCATAGACAGAACTTGGAGATCATCAGCTAAGCGGCAGGCGAGAAGAAGCATAGGCCCGGCAGAGCCCCGCAAACAGAAGGAAGGGGCATTTTGGAATAGAGCACAAGAGAACCGGCTTGCGAAGTGAGCAAAGCTCTTCCCCAAGTGGTGTTCCATCGATGGCTTAGAGAATGACCTGAGGCACCAGTGCTGTGTGTTTGCAGAGGGCAGCCCACAGAATAAGAACTTCTGTGATACAAAACAAATGGAAATGTGATGGGTTTTGAAAGTCAGCTCTTTATCACTTTTAATTTTTGTGTTTTAATTCTAATTTGTACTTTCTTTTAAAAATAGTAGGGCCCAGCGGGATGGCTCAGTGGTCTAAAGCGCCTGCTTGGGGAAGCTTGGGCGGCTTCAAGGACCGCGGTTCTATCCCCGGCACCACATGCTGCGCCAGCCCTGCCCTCGGGGTAGGCTGAGCCGGCCATGAAATTGAGTGAATAAACAAACAAGGGTTCTGAAACAAGAAAAAAAAGAAATAAATAAAAAATAAAAATAAAAATAGTAAAAAATATAATAAAATAACTCCTCTCAGAAATTTAAGTATGATTGCTAAAACATATAGAAGCAAATATATTATAAAGTATAGATGATTATCGCTTATTTATAAAAGCAAATTTAAATTTGTACTGCAGAGCAAAACAATACCAGAAGGAAGTTTCCTTTGTCACATACAACAAATCAACTTAGAAGCACTTTCCCTAGTCTCTCACATAGCCCAGTAGGCAGGCTGGTCCCAACTCCCCATCATTCTCTAAAATTCCACATAATTCTCTGCCTCCTGTCTACAGACTCTTGTGCCTCTTTTTTTTTTTTTTTTTTTTTTTTTTTTTTTTTTTTTTTTTTTTTTTTTTTTTTTTTTTGTGGCACTTCTCAGCTTTTATGGTGTTTCCTAGAATTAGGCTTTGACTTATATAATCAAATCAAGGATATAATCAATGAATATCTCTAATGCTTTCAATACCATGGCTCTCAACCTTATCAGATTTAGAAATGTAACAACAATAAAAACAACACTCACTTATTTTCATCTAGTCTAGAAAAGGAGAACTGTGCACATTTAAGTCAATTGTCTATCCATTACTTTGTTTATCTCAGTAACTGCCTGCCTAATCCTTTATCTTGCTTTCATATATATATAAAACATTTACTTTAGAGTCCAGGGACCCTACTCCTAAGAAGTTGGTAAATAGTAACTGTTACTACTATAAATGGGAAGAGTACACAGTGAAAAACTGAAGTAACCTATACTAGAGGAAAGTCCAGAATGAATATTCTGAGTACAGCAGTATCGATTAAGTGATCCTTTCCAAGGCAAAGCTCTGTTATTGAGTAACGCATAAGTATAGTAAATACTATAGCTAATGCAATATACTCATCATCCAGTTTTCACAGTGAACATGTCCAATCTTATCTCAGTTGTACCAAAATCCACTGCTTTGTTTCAAACAAATCTTGAACATGAAATCTCTTTTACTAGTAAGAATCTCTATGCATTCATAAAGGTTATGAATACATTCTGATGAACCGTAGATAGTTGTTATGCTTTGGTTGAAGAAATTGTCCTCATGTTGGAAGAGCAGTTGGATGGCGAAGCTCTCCAGTCAGCAGCGAGTTGGGAC
This sequence comes from Myocastor coypus, assembly GCA_004027025.1. NCBI lineage: Eukaryota > Metazoa > Chordata > Mammalia > Rodentia > Myocastoridae > Myocastor > Myocastor coypus. The sequence continues at coordinate 26,236 of PVJA010004750.1, read as the reverse complement.
TTGGGTAGGAAAATGTGCTGCGAGGCCTTGGGACTCCTCCACAAGACGAGGGCCTCTGCGGCATGAGCAAAAGGGCGAGACCCTACCTGGCTCCTCTCTGCTGTCTCTGCCACGTGGACAGCCTTCCTCTGTGGCAAGCCTTCCCACATGCTATTTCTGCTTTTGAGCCTACTGTCTGTGGAGTCACACTTCCAAAAATGGCAGCCAAAGCAAAAATCCATCCTCCTTTAAGTTTCGTGTGTTGTGTATTGTGTCCCAGAAATAATAATAGTCACTAAGACAATATACATATTACATGGAGATGATATTTATTATTTACTGTTGACATTAACTAAATCTGTTAAATTTTTCGAACATCCCATATATGGCTTAGCTTTTATTGTTACTATTTATTTCTTTTGTATTAAAGAGAAAAAATAAAATCAATGACGTAGAATTTCAAAACACAATGACAGCTCAACAATTGTTAATACATTGTATAGTGTTATCTTCAAAATCGAGTTTTAGGCCGGCCAAATAGCTCAGCAGATTAAAGCACCTGCAAGCAGGCTCTTGGGCCAGGGGTTTGATCCCTGGCTCCTCCCTGTCCACCAAACCTGCAGTGCTGGCCCTGCCCCCGGGACACAAGGAGATGGTAATTGAGGCTGGGTGTGGTGGTGTGTGCCTGTACTCCCAGCTCTTGGGAGGCTGTAAACAGGCAGATCACTATGAGCCCAACGTAGTAGTGAGACTCTGAACACCCTGTAGATAGACCTTTCCCTAAAAAAAATAATAAAAATAAAAAACTGATGCTTAGATTACAAAACTTAGACTTTTTAAAAAAAAAATTTAAATGTATTTGGTACAAGGCCTACAGGGTGTTCAGGGTCTCACTATGTAGACTGGACTCATACTGATGATCCTGTTTTTAGCCACCCACATGCTAGGCAAGTGGGGGATTGAACCCTGACCCCTATGCTCTGCCTAAGCAGGCAATGTAGTGTACTGAGCTATCTGGCTGGCCCTTGACATGAAAAATTAATTGAACAGTAAAAGCACAAACTCTTCCTTTAAATGCACTAGTAGAAGTTGGTAGTATTACTATCTTAGCTATCTTGTGTAGCCTATACACACAAGATAGTATATTATCCCCTTCCTTCTTTTCTCTTTTTACCTATCCCAGTTCTTTCCTTTGAGCTGTTTATTCATCTTTGACAGTGTCTATTGTGCATTTTGGACATTATTTACTCTTTCAATTTCTTATACTGGTATTATGCTTTGTGTCTGGATGGCCTACCAAAGCCTCATACAGTCATGAGGCGGACTTCTGCAGTTTGTGATTAACTCATGATCCACTGGGATTGTGTGTGTGCATGCTACTGGCATTATGGATGTGAGTACTACACTGGGCCTGGAGCGGATAACCTGAATGCAACCGAAAGGAGACAGACTCGCTCTCTGTCGCCATTGTTGTGACTACTCCTCCCATTTGCTCTTGCTGTTTTGCTGTATTCTGCTGCCAGGAACTGCTGCCCTCTGCCATGTGCCAGTCTTCCTTGGAATGAGCTTTGTATGGACTGGAATGTCCATGAACTGTGAGCTAAATCTTTCCTTCTTTCATATTAGATGTTGAGTATTTGTTCCAGTGACAAGAGAGGAGTAACTGAGATCACTAGTAAGACAATATGATGTTTATACAGGTGAGTCTGATTTATTTCACTTACAAGTGTGGTCTCATGTTGTACCCACTCAGCAATAATACCCTTAGTTTATCTTTTTTTATGGCTGAATGGTACTCCTGCTATATAGATGAGTAGTATTCCACTCATCAAGATAACTTCATTATACTACTAACTTCTATTAATTCATTTAAAGGAATAAATTGTAAGGGCCAGCAAGATAGCTGAGTGGATTAAGCACCTTCTTACACAAGTTCACAGATAGGGCATTTTTGTGTGGTATGGGGATTGAACTCAGGACCTTGCCCTTGCCAGACAGGTACTTATACTTCTGAGGTATATCCTGAGCCCTCTTCCCTGTTTTTGATCAGATTAGCTAGGGATTTATCAATTTTATTTACTCTTCCCAAAAACCAACTCTTTTATGCATTAATTCTATGTTTTATTTTCTTAGTCTCAAATGTATTAATTTCTCCCCTGATCTTTATAATTTCCTCCTTTTAATGGACTTGTTCTTCCTTTTCTACAGTCTTGGAGTACAGCACTAGGTTGTTTATTTGTGCTCCTTCTGTTCCCTGAGAATTCACCTTGATAAATTTCCCTCTGCTATCTTTTACCAGTAATTTCCAATTCATTGAACTCTAATATGCATGAAAAAATTTCAGGTCCTTCGTACTTACTTAAGAATGTTTTATGGGATGGCATATGGTCTATTTTAGAGAATGCCCCATGTGTAGCTAAGAAGAATATGTATTCTAATGTTACTGGGTAGAACACTATATAAAAGTCCACTAAATCCATTTGTTCACAAGTTTGATTTTGTTATTTCTCTGCTGATTTTATGTGTAATTCATCTATATTTTCTTGAATTTGGGGTATTAAAGTTCCCCATTATAAATGTGTTATTGCTCATTTGATTTTTTTTCTGTCTATTAATATTTTTCTTATATAGTTGGGTGTCCCTTATTTTTTGCATTTATATTTATGATTTTTATTTCTTCCCCTGAAGATTTCTGCTAACAAGTAAGAAGTTGCCTTCTTTATCTCTATTGGTCATTTTTGGTTTTGAATTCACACTGTCTACCACCAGAAGAGATGCCCCTGCATTTTTCTCCTCCAAGCAACTCTTGCACTATTGCTTTTATCATTTTACTTTCACTCTAAGATTTTCTTTTGGACTTAAATGTGTTTCTTGTGCACAGCATATTGTTGGATCTTGTTTCTTCATCCATTCTACTAGTCTGCTGTGGCAAATTCAGGCCACTTATTTGATGGTTATAACTGGTACATATTGGCCTTTCTCAGTCATGTTATTTTCTGCTGATCGTTCCTTGCATTTTCCTTCTATTTGACTGCTCACCTTGCCTGTGAGTTTCTTTCTGTTGTTGTTCTTGGAATTTTGGCAATTTTCACCTCTGTCTAGAATATCTTTTTGTACTCGTTGTAGGTCTGCTTTTATGACTATGAATTTCTTCAGTTGTTTTTTGTCATAGAAATATCTATTTTTCCATTAAATTTGAAAGCTAGTTTTGTAGGGTACATCAATCTGGGTCAGGAGATTTTTCTTTCAGAATTTGAAATATTTTGCTCTAAGCCTTTCTTGACTTGAAGGTCTGTGCTGAAGTGGCTGCTGTGATTCTCATGGGGCTTTCCATTGTGGCGATTTATTTCTATTCTCCGAAAGCTTTTAATTTTCTGTTTTTATGATACTTTTCTGGAACATTGAATATTATTTATTTGTGTGTGGATTTATTTAGGCTGTGATGAATATGCCTCACTCTCCTGTATGTCAGATTCTTTTCCCATATTAGGGAAATGTTCTCCTATTACTTCCACAGATAGTTTTTTCTTTCATTTGTGTTGACTTCTGGTTTTTAATTGACTCCTTTTACTCTTTATTTTTCTCTGTGCCATCTTGTAGCTGCTGAATTTTTATTTCCTTATTGGTTAGTTTTTTAAAGAGATCTTTTCTTTCATGATAGTTGTGGTTATTATTATTATCACTATTATTATTACTGGCTAGTTATGGTTCTATCTGCAGGATCTATAAGTCTGTCTTCATTTTCTTTTTTTTTTTTAATTATTTTATTTTATTTTATTTCTGGTTTCAGAACCTTTATTTGTTTATTCACTCATTTTTATGGCGGGCTCAGCCCGCTCCAAGAGCTGGGCTGGCGCAGCATGTGGTGCCGGGGATCGAACCGTGGTCCCTGCAGCTGCCCAAGCTTTCCTAAGCAGGCGCTTTAGACCACTGAGCCATGCTGCTGGGCCCCTCTGTCTTCATTTTCATTCAAGTATTTTTCCAGGTTTCAAATAGAAAATCTACTAATCTGGAAAACTACTTTAATCTGTGTTATGCATTCTATTTCTTTGCTGTATTGGTTGTTGACATTTTCCTGCTTTTATATCATCACCTATTTTTTTAAATCTATCTCTACTCTAGTTTTGCTGAGCAATTCCTCTATGAATGCCGACATTTCCTTTTTTTTAACCTGAGAGATTATTTCTGATCTTATTTCTTCTATAGTCTCATGAATCCATTTCTTCATTTTAACTTCTATCAATTTAAAATTTTCATGTGCATGTCTTCCATCTTTCTACTACCTCTACTTTTCTGGATTGTCTGAAGTTCTGAGGTTACATGTTGAGTCTGTCTTGTCATTTTCTATGTTGATCCTTGTAAGTTTTTGTTTGTTTGTTTGTTTGTTTTGTTTTGTTTTTGTTTTTGTTTTTGTTTTTTTAGAAGGTAGCTGTATCACTAGTACCCAGTCCTCTCTAGGAAACATTTGTTCCTTAGGGATATCTTCTCTGTGTGGGAGATTTTGGCTTGTGTCTATTCCAAAATCATACCTTCCCAGTTAATTAAAAGTGAAATGTTGGTATCCGCTCGTCTCAGTCTCCTCTCTTTCGCTGCTGGACTATGGTGAAATTATTATGCCAGAGCTTTCCAGTATTTTAAGCTATTTGACCTACAGTGACCAATTTGGAAAACAGCTAAAACAAATATCTAGACTTTCAAATACTTCTTTCATTCTTTCAATGGTAATTAATCTATGTAGACTATAGATCTTTTCTTTTGAAAGAAAGTAAATCACCTGGGTTTTCAAGATAATTATTATCAACTTCTACGAAATAAGTTTCTATTGTTACTTTTAAAATCTATTTTTTGTCTTTATTTTGTTTACTGTTAACTCTGATTTCCTGTTTTATAAGGCCATTCCCATAAATATCACACACATATTTAATTATAATAGCCTTCACATAATAGTGTTTTTTTTTTTTTTTCCCTCCTAAGGGACTAGAATTAAATTTGTTTTTGTTGCTTATTTTGCATTAACTTATTTTGGTTTTTGCCAATTGATATTTTAATGTTTATCTTAATTTCATTTGTTTTTGTAAGTGTCTAAGAACTTTGAAAATTGGATAATTGGATTAATCAGTTATTTAAATTATTACATAGTTGTTCATATGAATAATCACATTGGCCTAAGTTGTTTTATGTATATATATATATATATATATATATATATATATATATATTTGCATCATGTTGCTTGTTTTACAAACTCTGTCTTTATTGTATCGTTTCCACCTCCCTCTCCCTTTCTCTCTCTCTCTCTCCGTCTGTCTCTCTCTTCATCTCTCTCTCTCTGTCTCCATATCTGTGTGTGTGTGTGTGTGCTTGTGTATTACAATGTGTAATGCATGTAATCAGTATACCTTTTGGCATCTATAAAGGTTTTTTTGGCATTTATAAGGGTTTACATTTTTTAAACAGTTAGAGTATTAGTTATATTGCAATATTAAGCTGGAAAAAAATCGCCCCTAAGTCAGTGTTTAAAACAATGAGTATCAGTTTAGCTTATGAATGTGTGCCTCAGTGATTTAAGATGGGCGGTTCCTCCAGTGTAAGCTGGACCAGCTCTCACATCTGGGTTTTCCTGGCTGCTGACTGGGGTAAATTAGCTCCACTCCCCCTTTGTCTTACTTTGCTCCAGGAGAAAACTTGTAGCAGAGACAGAGTCACAAGAGTATACAAAGCAACAGGCAAACACTTTTTCAAATCTCTACTTGAATTGTACTTGTTACCTTCCCATGGGGCAAAGGAAATTACATAACTAAGTCCAGAAACAGAGGGAAGATTAATGGCAGGGAAGAAGTATCCACGATCTTTTGCCCATTACCAAACTTACAGTTATTCTAATGCTGTTATAAAATAACCTTATCTATCTCATTTTGAGGGAATATCAATTATATTTTTAAATTAGTCCTATGACATATGGTGAAATTAGTAACTTCTTTTGCCTCCTCTCCTTCAGTATCTAATTTGAAGCACTGGAATTTTGTTTTACTTGTTTTCTAAAATACAATTAGTGAAATTAGGGTAATTGAGTTATACTCATCTGGAGAAAAGCTCATTAGATGTGGGAAAAACATGTTATCTCCTACAGTGGCTAAAAATTTAAGGAAATTGAGTTAGCGTTGTATCCTATCTGTGCTGTCTCAGCACGTAACATAGTTCACATGAAGGCAGAAATGTAAAGAAGATCAGAATTTTATAAACAGAGAGAGGGCAGGAAACAGAGGACAGACATAGCAAAGTCTATAAAAGGACAGCTGTAAGGAGGAGAGTAAAGCACTGAAGGCTGTCATAGAAAAGGACTGAATAATGAATTCAGAGATGTTCATAGTCAACAAGTCATGAGAAGGAGTAAACATGATGGTTAAGAGATGATGTGTGGAAAATAATTATTGGAAAGTAAGCTTTATGTGGGGTTCTTAGCTAGTAAAGGGAGTGGTTGACTAAATCAGAATGAAAGACAAGACTTTGTGTTGTGTACTTGAAGAGCTACAGTTAGAATCAAGTTGATCTGAGATTGAAATAAACCTTGGATTCATTAGGGTCCCAGGAAACCCATCCCAATTTATTCCAAAGATGTCTACTCAGTGCTGGCTCTTGGCCTATATCTTAGTCATGTTTCTCACTGCTGAGACTTAATTAATAGCCAACATTTGTGATAAGACATTTTGACTCACAGTTTCAGAAGTTTAAGTTCATGGTCAGCGGTTCCAACAGTAAAACTGGATGGTGCAAGGTCCAGGCAGAAGATGCTGCTCATGGCACGGTGGTCAGGAAGAAGAGACAGAAAGGAGGAGGGGCCAAGGCATAGGCCCTCCAGTTGGACTGACTTTTCCACCCACACCCCATGTCCTATCAGCACATTGTGCTGCTGAACTCATCAAACAGCAAACTCAAATAGAACCCCAAGGTCTAATCACTTTCCAAATATAGGAGAATGCTGGGGCCCTTTTATGTCCAAGCGATAGTGGCCTTGTTTTGTCTACACACCAAATACCTGGTAGCAGTAAATACATGGTTCATCTGTAAGGAGAAAGAAGTTCAGCTAGAAGGAAGTTAAATTTACCAATTTCTCTATTAGACCTCCTGAAGAGAATGAGCCCTACGTGCAGGGGATGGTGGGCAGATACGACTTGCTTCTGTGTAATTTCATGGTATCCCTGTCCTTGGATTCCAAAGCCGTGCAAACATTCTCCAAAATAGCCATTGGCTATTGCTGAATGCAGGGAGATACAAAGCATATGTATTAGGGGTGTAAAACGTGCAAGTACATTCACCTTATAATTCTGATAATTACTACTAATTTTCATAATGGAAACTTTTAATGGATGATTAAGTTCAGAATCGTACTTGGATGTAGAAATAGGTTTTCCAAGAAAATTCATATTTTAAAATATTTGCGAAACTTTTAGTATAAAGTTATTTGCTTTATAGCAAATAACATAAAGATTATTTGCTAAAACTTTTTCAAGATATTAGTATTGTGGTTGGAAATAAATTCTGTACAGGAAGATGAAATATGGATAAAGCTGACAATTGATTATCTTTACTTTCAATCATGAATTTCATATATAGGAACGTAACCTGTTTTGGTATAAAATGTTTGGGACACTGGAAGAGGCAAGATGAAAGAATACAGTAACTACGAAGCTGCATTTACACTTGCTGGGCAAGCTCTAGACCTAAAAATTCAAAACATATTTGTTACTGACATTCTTTGGGGATGGTCTCTTTTTCAACATTTGGTTTATGGAAAAGAAAAGATTTTTTTTGTTGTTGTTTTTTTGAGATAGGATTTCAGTATGCAGTTCAGGCTGACCTTGAGCTCAGTTTTGTATTCCAGGCTGGTCTCGAACTTGCACTGATCCTCCTGCCTCATCCTCCCAAGTGCTGGGATTACAGGCATGTGCCACCATGCCCAGCTAAAAACGTTATTTAGATGAAGTACCACATAGCTTACTTTTGCTTTTGTGTAGCTTTTCCATTTTTAACTGTGATTGAACTGTGATTTAGAAGAAAATAACACAAATAAATATAAATTTTAGTAACAGAGTACAAGGCAACAGCCCCATAGATTTTACAACAGAATCAAATTATTACCACTTTCAGAGATCATGTTGATAGTAACCAATACTTGTAAACTGATCTGATCTGATTAAAATGGAATTTAGCATTTGTTTCTGGGTATTTGAAGAAGTTTTGGTTCTCATAAAAAGAGTGCAATTGTTTTTCAATTACTTGATTTAGTTGTTTGCTTTTTAAAAAACAATAAGCAAGAGATAAATAACATTTTCAACTGGACACATTTTAGTTTGAAACAACAAAATGCCTCAGCTGAACAAAGCAATGTGGTTTGCCTAATTTTTTCTATAGAATTTATTTAAAAATAATAAATAAAAAGTAAGTAGGGATGGGGAGATAGCTCAGTAGAATAAGTGCTTGCGCGGCAAGTGGAAGGACCTCAGTTCAATCCCCAGTTCCAAAAAAAAAAAAAAAAAAAAAAAAGTAAATCAGCTGTTGTGGTGACTGAGGTCTGTTTGCATTTCACCAGATTTCTTCAAAAAAATTTAAAATTTCTGAGACATGTTAAATTGTACTCCCATGACTTAGCACTACAACCTTCTTGGTGTAATTATGTGGCCTTCTATTAAAACCATGAGAGCAATCTGATAGCGAAATATTTGGAAACCAAGCAATAAAAATCCTCTTAAGGATTACAATCTGTGAAGACTTCTGTCCAGAAAACTGTTCTTGGACAAACTGAATTCCATGATCACTTTTTTTTTTCTCGTAGAAAATACTTCAAAATCACTGCTATTTTTATTCTTCACTCTATTTGTTATCACATACGTATGTATTTGATACTTTAATTTCCATATACAAAAGTCAAATGCTCTCTTAGTATTTAGAACTTACTATTTATTCTCAGTTTTTATTTATTTGAAAAAAATGATATTTGAGAGGCAGTAATTAGGTTAGCTAAGTGTGTCTTTCACATAACCCTCAAGCAGAGCTTAATTATGTTTTCCAAATAAAATGAATAGGATTCGTTTTCCTCTGGCCCTTACAGAGAGTTGGCAGGGCTGAGCTCCAGGAGCCTGAGGTTATTCTTCCTGTGGGGGAGCTCCAGCGGTTGCTTTCCAAGACCTAGGTCCCGACAAAGAATTGAACTGTTGGAAGAGAAGGAGAAGGTGGCTCTCGTGAAGCAGCTGTTTAGCCTGCTTCGGAACAAAGCCTCCCATGGCTTCACAGGAGACATGATGAGACAGAGGGGTGTTTCGGTTATTGCATGGAAGGGTCCTCTTTTTAGAGGTAGTGCTCTAGAGAGAAAAGAGTGGTGTGTACTCCAGAAGACAAGTTAAGGTCCCAGTCAAGGAGATACCAGCAGCAGCACTGCTCACATAGCGATGCAGGAGGCAACAAGCAACCTCGTGTCCCAGGGCCACCAAGCCACCTCGCTCCCTCACCAAAACTCACAGGGCTTCTTATCCGTTCAGCGCGCAGAAGACGCCAGCTTCTCATTGCTTGTCTATGAAGTACTTTCCACCAGTGTTGACAGGTCCGCATTAATTTAAATAAATTATTTGAATCTAGTGGAGAAAACTCAGTGAGTTTGATCAAACTTTTCTTAAAACACATCTGCTGTTTTTCCAGACCTGCTGGAATTTTTTGTTTCTTACTTATCCCTCTCACCCGAAAGCCAGATAAAAATTTCAGATTAGTGTATAGCCCACTAATTTTTTTTTCCTAGTTAGGAGTTCTAAGGAGAGTTTCAGGTTTTATTTGTATCAGTAATAAAGAAATTCTTTTTGGTTATTTCATTCTTCCGTGGTTTGTTTACAGTTTCTTGTGTTACATAAGTTTTATTTTGAAAATAACAGTCATTATTCAAGTATTTCTAAAGCTGCCTTTTTCCTCAAAAGGATTTTGAATGATATTCTAATGTATTCTTCTGTAGAGATTCCACTTTGATTTTTTCTATGAAATTTCTACAAAAATATATTAAAATTGCTAATTATGATTTCTGTTTAAAAATTAGAAAACTTCAATGGCATAGTTGAAGAAGTGCCCAATAAACAAACATTAAAACACACAAGAACCTAAGAAGCTGGTATATAGTATTTCTATCATGAGAGTGTGACCTTTTCAAAGTTAGGACCCTCTCTTGGCCAACTTTGTATCCTTAAATATGGGCCATTGGTCTGTCAGATAACAGCACATGGAAGATTTCTATCCTTTTTAAACATAATCTAATCATTCAAAACATGTGTTATCAGGCCAATGAGGAAAGGATTTATATTATGGAGAACAATAGCAGAAAATATTAGCTTCCCTAAAAATCAAAAACTCCTTACAAATATGTTTTTGAAGATGCCTTTAGAAAAGCTTCATACTTCCTTTTCTTAATTCAATAATCCTACTTCTGTCTTCATAGTAGGTCAAAATATTCAAATTCTAGAAAATGTACAAAGTGAGGTAGGGATACCGCCAATACATTACATTACTTAAAATCTATTGTAATTGATAATTATGTAGGTCAAAGACTTTGCACTTATCTCTATGTATACACAGTGTATGAAATATTAGTCATAAATGCATGGATCATTTGTGGAGAGCTGTTCAGTAAATATGAACTATGAGAAAACATGACACTATATTATTTTATTTTTGTATTTTAGTACAGGGTCTACAGTATCTCACTACATAGATGGGACTTGGGATCCTCCTGTTTTCAGCCACTCAAATACTGGGATTAAAGGTGCGCACCACAATACCCAGGCTCATTCACCCACTCAGTCTGTCTGGGGATGGGGCCAGCAGGGCATATGGGACCAGGGATCAAACCCTGGTTCCTGTGCTTGCCAAAGCAGATATTTAGTCTGCTGAGCTATCTTGCTGGCCAGACACTGTATTTTAAATATAGCCTAGGAACTCTAATATACTATTTCATTAGTTATTTACTTAGTCAATAACTATTAGTATGTATAGGATGAGTTTAAATGCAGGAACATAAATTATTGATAATTGTAAAAACCTTTCCAAAGTTCTATTTACAGATTTATACATACTTACCTCTAAGATTAGAAAAATTTATATAAAGACATTAAGTATATTAAGAAGTATAAATCAATTAAATGTTTCAAATTAATATGGTGGTATATCAGAATTTACTATAAAATTAACATTTCAAATAGATGTTTTTGTTTTAAAGTATTTACTCATTATTTTATAAACAAATACTTCTTGAAGAACATGACAGCTTTGTTTATTCTTATCCATTGATGATATTTCATTTTTTCCTTCTGATTTTTAAATATTTATATCAAACATCTTTATATATAAGTTTAACAATAACATATGTACATATCCATACTTATATTTACATATGCATATACACAGATGTATCTAGCAAATTCAGAGTAAATTCTGTATCATATTACAAATCATTGTCGTTTTCATTTTCCTGCCACATACTAAATGTTTCTTTAAATAATGTTGCAATACTTAATGTGTTAGTCAGCTTCTAGTCATCGGAACAAAATACCTGGTTTATCTTACATAAGGACGTATTTATCTTTCCCTCATGGGTGCTGATGCGGCTACAAGGTAGTGACGTCATGGAGGAAGAGCAGAGTGAATGAGACCTGCTCAGCTCATGGCAGCTGGCAAGCAGAGTGCAGGGCAGACACAGGCTCCAGAAGCCACGCCCCCACCTTCACCTGGGACCTGGGATAAGACCAGGTGCGTAAAAACATAAAGCTCAAAACAAAGCACTCTTCCTGAATCCACTCTGCTCATGGAAATTGTAACGGTTGATGCACGTGGCAACCTGAGAAGTTTAGAAAGATAAGGGATTCAGGAGGGATCCAGGATCCTCACTCTGTAAACATCCTCATCCTGCCTAAGAGGAGGGCACAAAGGATAGTGTGAGCGCCACTCCCTGCCCCATTTTTGTTCTTGCTGCTTTTGCCATGAAAAGTTGTCTCTCTGCCATGTGCCACCCTACTGTGGAGCCAGCTGATTTTGGATTGAAACCTCCACAAAGTGTGAGCTAAATAAACCCTTCCTTCCTTAATTTTCAGTGTTGGGCATTTTGTCTCAGCAATGAGAGAAAAGTAGCTATGGCAGCAACCATTAGCTATTGGCAGAGATCATTAAAAACCATTGAGGTGCTGGAAGTTCTTAGTCCTGCCTTTGCTTCTGTCATTGCCTTCATCCTCCTTTTCTCCCTCCTCACCCCTTTTCTCTTTCTCTCTCTCTCTCCTTTTTCTGTATGTAGTACAGGGCCTACAGGGTCTCACTACACAGATCATGCTCATAGTGATCCTCCTCTTTTCAACCTTCCAAACACTAGGATTACAGGTACATGCCATCATGCCCTGTCCTGATCGCCATCTCAGCTCGCACCAGAGGTGGGGCCAGCACAGTTTGTGGGGCCAGGGGTTGAACCCTGGGCCCTGTGCTCTGCCTCAGCAGGCAGTTTAGTGAACTGAACTCTGTGGCCTCTCTTAACCATTTCATCTCTCCCTTCCTCTACATGTCTTGCGTCTCCATTGTTTCTTTTGTTCTTCTCTCTCCTTTCTCTCTCTTTCTTTCATGCTTTTAGCCTTGAACATAGAGCTCTCTCATGAGATTGACTTTACATCTAAGACACAAAAGGTGTGTGTAAGGTGCCTTCCTCTGGCATGAAAGGGAAGTGGGAGAGAAGTAAAGACATCCTTGCTCGGGACTGGGGAGATAGCTTAGTGGGTAAGTGCCTGCCTCCCAAGCACAAGGCCCTGAGTTCCATCCGTGGCACTCACTTCCCCTGAAAAACAGAAATTATTTATTGCTCTGTATAGACAGGTGGGCTGCTGAACAGAAGCAAGAACGCTGGAGGAGGAGGAGGCAGGGAGATGAAGAATTTACCTGGCTGGGTTGAGGGTGGAGTTTGTAGGAGAGGGAGGGCATCCTAGCCGGCGCTGACTAGGGAAGGCCTGAGGGTGGGGCAACAACAGAAGGGAAAGCTGAGCCTAGGAGCGGTTCCTCCTTGGTGACAGATCCCTACGCCATGCTGGTTCACCCCTACGAGGACTTGGCCGACTTTCCTATGTGCTCAGGCCCTCAGTCTGATTTGTTGTTTGTTTGTTTTGATTTAACTTTCAGCATGTTGGTTGGGCTTTTAATTGAAACAATGAAGGTATGTGCAAATTTGAACTTTATAAATCAATTTTTCATCTCTGTTTGTGTTACTAGCTATTGATCATTTCTAAAGAATCTCAAAAATTGTGCTTAAAATCTCTTTATGACTCTAATTATCCAAATAAAATGGGATTGCAGCCCCAGCGGCGGCCACACCACTGCTTCCGATAGCTTCTCTGAGCATTGTGCAGCGTTTTCACAGTCCTCTTCCCTTTGAAATGAGCTCAGCAAGTTTTTGACATTTAGGGGATTGCAGGGTGAGGAAGAAACTGAAAATATATTAGCAAACATCAATCAACAGTGCGAGTTGACAATAATTGCTATAGACGAAAACTAGGAAGAAAAGAGAAAAAACAGCTCTGCCTCAAATGAGTATTAAATTTTCTTGTAACCAGTCTCAAATTATGTTAGTTTCTTCGCTTCTGCCAATACAGTGATGTGAAATCTGACCTCATTTTAGCACAGTAACCCAAAGTTTCAGGATTTTCATGGCAGTTGGTTCTATGATATATCGTTAAAGAGATAGATAGTAGAATACATGAATAGAATTAATATAAACAATGTAGATAAATTGATTAATTAACTCCATCTATACATGAATAGAATGAATAATCAGCTTCCTGGGATGCTATCTATTGCTAGCCTTCTAATTCTTCGCAGTGATACCACCTTGGCTGTCCTTACCTCTCCATACCTGGAGGCAATCTCAGGCCCTAGTTCTTGGGTTCTGTCCCAGATCTGATTCTTTCGGGCCCAGTTTCTCCATTCAGCAGTGTACTGAAAGCTTCTTTGAAGCTAATGACTCTAACGTAAAGCCCCTTTTCTATTTTTGTCTTCTGAGAACCCTGAGTGTTTTGTCTTAGGTGTTGGTTCCAGGAAAAACAGTTTGAATGAGCTCAGTCCATTATGCTGTTGGCTGCCATGGTCCTGAGCTCTCCTGGGCCTCTTCAGTCGTTTTACCCCCATGAGTGCCTTAAAATTTCAGTATTTGTTTATAATTTCAATGCTTCTCAGAATCGAATTTTGAAGAAAATAAAAACTAGGTAGGTCACTCGCTCTACTATGCTTGTGCTACCTAGTATTCAGTACAAACACAAGAATCACTTCTGTAGTAATCCAACATAGTATGATGTTTAAGAAAATTATTTTTCCTCTTCTGATAGCTTAATTTCCTCTTTCTCCCTTTCCAAAATGTAAATGTTAAACCCTGTATTCTTCTTGTACTTAAAGAAGAAAGTAATGTTATCCAGAAGAAGAAAAAAAATTTACTCTCTCCCCTCAGTACCAAATTCCAGGTTAAACTTGCAAGAGAAGACAAAGTACTCACAACCTGGAAAAAATATTTGAGAGCAAGAATGATGAAGTAAACTGAGGTTTCTGTGAACTACCACACAGTATAGCAAAGAGGTCAGGTACCAAAGATGGACGGGTTAAGATGCAGTGGAGCATAATTGAAACTGAAATTTTGAGGAGGCAGATCAAGGCATTAGGGGGGAAAAAAAAAGATGTTGGTCGCTAATTTCTAAGAATAGAGAAAATGATGAATTACACTCAGATAGAAAACTATAAATGCCACATCTAGGCAAATGTCTCCTTGGTTGAGATCACGACCAAGAGACTGGTTAAGATATATTCACTTTCTTTTCCCACATTGCCAAGAACACCCCAGAAATCAGCCATTAGGTCCCAGCCTCTCTTGAGAATCTGCTGTGAAGTATTTACTAACAAATCACTGTTAGCTCTGGAGAGCAGCCACACAGGACATCCCCTAAAAATCCTAGTACTCCCAGTTTTGTTTTGTTTTGTTTTTTAATGCATTTGGTGCAGGGTCTTCAGGGTCTACAGGGTCTCACTATGTCCATCAGAGTCTTACTGACTCTCCTCTTTCCAACCTCCCAAATGCTGGGATTACAGGTGTGGGACATCATGCCCAGTCTTCTCAGCATGCCCCGGGGGAGGGGCTGGCATGTGTTGTGGTGCTGGTGGGGATTGAACCTCAGCTGCTGCGCTCTGCCTAAGCAGGCACTATAGTCTGCCGAATATCTGGTTGTCCCTACTCCCAGGGTTTTTTTTTTGATTATTGTCTTGTTTCAGAACTTTTGTTTGTTTGTTTATGTATTTATTGTTATGGCCGGCTCAGCCTGCCCTCAGCTGGTGCAGCATGTGGTGCTGGGGATAAACTGCGGGTCCCTGCAGCCGCCTAAATTTTCCTAAGCAGGCGCTTTAGACCACTGAACCATCCAGCCAGGCCCCTCCCAGGGTTTTTAATTAGGAAAAAAATTGTATTTCTTAAATTAAAAACTTGAGTCACTGGACTTACACTTTATCAGGCTAGGATCCAGATCTTACTTAGTCTCCACACCTGGCAGTGCCAACTCTGAATCTAGTGTAGACTGAACGTGGACGCTGGTTACAGGAGATACAGGAGCAGCTGCACCTATCACCACTCTTTCAACAGCAGATCTGTGACCCGGGGTGGGGGGAGATCTTACTTTAGCTCTTTCATTGAAAATAAAATAGCAAGAAATCATGTCATTTCAGATATTCTGTTGGTAGATAACACAACTAGTATGTTATTTTTTTCCCCCTTGATTTTTCTAGAGTACTGACTGGTGTCAGACTTGAAAGAAATTAAAACAGAGGAAGTTAAAGGAAGAAAGGAAGGAAGGAAACTAAGTGTACTATAATGATATGCATAGTTTATCTAGCCTTGGCCAGTTCAGTGATAAGGGATGAAAGACATGCTCCAGAAGCATAGGGTGGTGGTTCTTTTTATCATATGACATGAGTAGAGTGAATTAAAAAGACCTCTCAGAAATGACGTGTTCCTTAAACAGATCTCACATTTTTATCTCTCAGAAAATAACAGTTTGTAAATGGTCTGCACAAAGCCTATGTGAACAGGATGGGGGCAGCATGGGCAGAGACTGACAGGAAAACGAAGTTCAGAAAAAAGAGCAACATGGTTGTCTAGAGGAGAAGGGTGGGAAGGAGTACGCAGGAGAAGGTAATTTCCAGACCCCACACAGACTTCCTTAAATAATAGGGGGAAAATTCAAAATTATATACAGTTCCACAGATTTGGAGGACATGATAGAGAGTTATGACTGCTTGCTCAGACGCCAAGTCTGTTGTCTCAGCTCTGGAACAGTGATTACATTAGCTTCTGATGCCAACAAATAATGAAAACTGCCTATCTCCCTGAATTGCAGTATATCCTTATTTAGCAAGAGTTTGCATTTCTGTATTTTTTTTCAGATTCATATTTTATATAGTCCTGAAGGCAATTATTTCCTTCATTTCTTTCTTTCTTTCTTTCTTTCTTTCTTTCTTTCTTTCTTTCTTTCTTTCTTTCTTTCTTTCTTTCTTTTTTCTGTCAATCTAGTTACAATAAAGCACACTGAAGCATTTGTGGATGTGAAAAATAGAGCTTCGGAGCTGGGTGATAGCTCAGGGGTATGTGAAGCCCTGCATCCAACGCATCTACCAAAGACATGATATGAAAGGAGATGGAAAACAAAGCACAACTTTCCTGGTTGTATTTTAGAATAACTAAACGGTATGTTTCCAGAAACTCTGCCTTATTCTGAAACTAATCTACATTAATTGCTATGAAATTGGCTGGCAGTACTTCAGTTGTAAATATGTTTTACAGCTAAAAAGTGTGCTTTCTCCAAATGAAGATTCAGAATGCTCTATTGTTGTGGAGAGGCAATGTGAGTAAACTATAGCTGCGAAGGGGAAGGTCGGAGTCCATCTAATTTCCCTCAGGAAGGTACAAAATAATTCAGATGGAAATGTATTGAGTTTTATTTTCCCTTATATGGGAAACTCAACGTATAAAATTAAACAGCAAAATAAAAAAATAGATAATATGAAAAAAAGGGCAAAAGAACTTTCGTAAAGGGGAAATGGACTAAAGTGATGAGGGAAGGCAGAGAAATGACAGAAAGGAATTAAGGTGTGCTCTGTAGCAATTCCCCACCGTGGAGCTGGTAACTCCATCCTGCAAATATGTACATATAAATAAGCTAAGTAAGTCCAAGCAAGAACAAACGCTACTGAAAAGAATACGAAAGATATGAAAGCAAAGCACAAACTGCCGAATGGCTAAATCTCTTCCTTATACCACTTAAACTCGATGGATTAGACCAAATGAAAGCTTTGATTATTCATTCCGCAGATGTTCTCTGGTCCCTAATATGTGCCAGACATATTTCTAGACATTGGAGATGCAGAATGAAATGACAACCAAACTTCAACACAAGATCTTTCCCTTACGGTCTGATCAACTAGAGCACAGGGCTACACCCTGAAGGCACTGAGCTTCCCACAGAAGAACAAGGCAGCGGCCCTTTTGCGTCGCTCAGGCGTCACGAGTGGCTTCTCAGTCTCCTTCCGTTATAAGCAGCAGGAAGACTTCTTGGCCTGCTTCATTCACAAGGCCAGGGCTTGAAGATGTGCTGAGCTGGGGCATGACCTGAAAGCCTGGTATAAAATTTTCAACTCCCACATTTTTTTTCACATGACACTGCCCATCTGCTGGATTATTACACATTGTCACTTAAAATTGCACTAGGTAACTACAAGGCAAGTACGTTCCCTTCTCAGTAAACCTTCTTCCACTTATGTAATGAATGGGCTTCTTTTTTTTCATACTTTTGAGAATAAGCTTTTGCCAGCATTTATCTTTCTAAGAAATCATATAATTTTATTTATATTGAAAACAGCTCTGCCTTTTCTGACTGATACATTGATATTTTGTAAGCTTTTTCTCAGTTGTTTCAAGTTTCCTTGCATCTGTGCTCTTTCATAAGGTGTCAGGCCGAATATTAGACACTCTCCCCCTTCCGTAAGACACCGATGGAGAAGAGGTTTAATTTGGCTCAGAAGTTCAAGCTATTTAGTCCGTAGGCAGCAGGCTGCAAAATGCTTCAAGGACATCACAGAACTAAGGAGCTTCGGTCCCACCAGTTAGGAAGTAGAGAGAGTGGAAAATGCCAGAGAGGAAAGGGTTAAGAATCATAACCAGCATCCGTAGTCATGCCTCTGTGCCCCTCACAGACACACCCTGAAGTGAGCTTTGCTAGCCTTCTGGGGGGCTTCCAAGTCAATCCATTTGTCAGCTTGACACATAAACACATATCGTCAAACTCCATGTTTACACAGTACTAAGTTAATAATTTTATTTAATTATCTTGAACGCGACCAAAAATGCAGTAATGTCTTCCACAAAGTCTGAATAGTGCCAGTAGTTTGTAAAATTCTAAATTAAGGCAAACTCTTCACTCTGAAACTGTAAAAATCAAAACTAACCAGGCATGGTGAGATATGCCTGCAATCCCAGCACTAGGGAAACTGAGACAGTACGACCGCCACCAGCTCCAGGCTGGCCTGGGTTAGTCAATTAGATCAGAGGCAGCCTAAACTATGCAGTTAAAACCTGTCTCAAAAGAAACAACAAAAATATTAAAACAAGTTGTATAATCCCAAGGTATAATAGCACAGTATAAATATTCCCATTCTAAAATGAAGCCATCGGGACATAGAAAATAATTAGACCAGAGCAAGATGGATAAACATCTTGGTAGTCTGGTAGCTGGATCTCCAAAATATGGGTTGCATGGTGGTGAGATGTGAGTTCCAGAGGGACTGAGGGGCACCACCCTATGCCTCGCTAGTTTGGGCCTCCCCTGCCTCTCTCTTGGGCTGCCTCTGCTGGCTGCCTGCTGGCACTCCACAATGAAGGTGTCTTCACTTTCCTGGGATTACTGCTGCACCTTAAGCTCACCTTCCTCTGAGGACAAAGCTGCCTGGTTTCCTAGGCTTTATTGTAAAATTTAGGTGGACACCACCATGGCCCTGCAGTGTTGCATTCTGTGTGCCTGACCAGCTAGAACTGCATGGAGAACACCAAGGCCTGCCTCCAAAGCAGATTCTGTGAGCACTGCTGCAGCATTCACTGAGTGACTGGCAGCTGAGTATGCTGAAATACATTCCAGACAACCAATTGCTCAGGTAGTCCTTCTCAAGCAGGGGTCGCAAGGACTCTCTTCTCACTTGAGGGATCAATACTCATGTTCCTTAACGTCTCATGGGATGGGCCTTGCTGATGCTTGAGATGACCGCAGGGACTCTTCCTTCTTGCTCTGCTTCAAAGTACGCCCTTTCTTTATAGTGGTCATAAGCTCTTCAGCAACCATACCTCGTTGGCACCAATCTTACACATTGTTCCATTGGGTCCAATTTTGTATTAGCTTTATTTCCATTCTGTTTTTTGCCCCTATTTTCTCTGTAAATCTGACTAGAAGCAGCCAAAAGCTTGAATTTGGGGCTACTTTGGCATTTCATCTGACAGACAGGTGGCTCACCTTAACCTTTAAGTCTCTGAACACAGACAAAACATTGGCAGTTTTCTTTTAAAGTTTAATACTCATTGCCTGTAGTCAAAGTTCAGTGGAATCTTTGCTCTGTCCTGAAATCTTTTGAATTCTGTCAGCTGCCTGCTTCAGAGTCTTGATCAGAACCAAAAAATATGTTTCCCTAATCTGCTAGGTAGTTCCCACACTAACTTTAGAACTAATTGCAAACATCTCCTTTATTTTTCCGAATTTATCCAATCCAAACTTACTTTTTAATCTAGAAATATTTTTCTCAATTTTTGGTTTCTCAATAGATCTTGCTGTTGTATCTAATAGTGCATATATTAATTCAGTTTTATATTATCATTTTATCATGTTAACTTTGGTCTCAAATATTCCCTACTAATAAAACTATTTTATAAGGTTGACACACAAGTTAATAAAGTATGGGGGAGTGAGCTCGCAGGATTAAGTGCCTGTCTTGCAAGTATAAAGGTCTGATTCAATCACTGTGTACCAGAAAAACAAAGTGAATTAAATAAACTGTTGTAGATGAATATTGTCATTCTATTTTGTGCAAACTGTAGGCTGATTTGAGACTTATATGAAATCTTATCTCAACTTTTGGGATGTCAACAACAATGTATATTTTTTGCTTTAAAATCCTCCTTAGTTTTATGAATTAAAAAATTAGGCATCTATGTTATCATAATTGGTCTTAAGGCACATTAGGATTGATTAACACACCCCAATTAAATGTACCACAAAGGAATTAGACTATTTAGAATGAGTCTAACTACTTTACTTCATACACCTTTAGCTCAAGAAAATCTGCTGCTACATGGGAAGTGTATCATTTTTGAGGTTTAACATCGGTCTATTGGTCTATAATAAAAAGAAAGGGATAAGGAGAAGAAGAGACAGACAGACAGACAGACAGAGAGATTATTTCTTTGTTAAGTCATTTTTCAAAGATCCCAGAAGAGAATACATTTTCTTGCCTCATATTACAGGATTTGGTAAGGAGGTTAGGTCAGAAATATTATTCTGAAACTGAAGTGAGAACTAACAGCTGAGCAATGAATATTTGAAGGTTCACACAAGGTATCAGAAGTTCAAAGTCTGTCTTTGTTTCCACTTCAGTGTGTTTCATATCTGACTATTGGAAAGACAGAAGTTGTTGAATATTTTGAGTAATTTGTACTCCCACTGTTAGGAGCTGGTGATTATTTAAAAAGAACGTCTTGCTAGACACTCCTGTATAGTTGGCAGCTATTTGCAATTTGATAGCTCTATTTTTTACCTTATCCTATCTGCTTTTGGTTTCAAGCACAGTCAATCAAATAAGTTTTAAAGGTCAGTGCTTACACTGTACAGTATAAGTACATTTTTTTCATTGAAGGTTCATGTACATTTATGTTAATTCCATTCAAGGCATTTTTATACCACTCAATTGGACAATACCATTCCATCAACTTTCCTTAGAAGCTTTTCTTACACAATATCTCTTGACACTAAACTTGACTGAATGCTAACCTAAGAAAAATATGTACTTTGTTACAGAATTTGGAATAATATTTCTGACCTAACCTCCTTACCAAATCCAGTAAAATATCAAAGTATTTTAAGTAAAACACTTCAAAATTAACATGTGTGAACATTTTTAGGGAGAAAATGAGATTATTTTGGAATTTTTTCTTTGAATTTAAAAGGAACAATATGGTCATTAAATAACCAAATTAAACTATATTCCTTTACTCATTCAGAAAAGCATGGTAAGAAGTTTATTAAATAATTACCATATTCTCTGCCTGTGGTCCCCACCCTGCCACTGGAACTCAGGCCCTTCCCACAGCAGCCCAAACCGATGGGGGTTGGGTGGACAGCTATGACCTCTCAGCCAGCAGCCCATGCGCCACTCTGCCCTTGCTCAGGGCTCGTGGCTGTTGGGCACATAGGCAGGAACACTAGGCATGCACCTTTCACTACCAGATCTTCTACCTCACCCAGAACCCAGCTCTAGCACCTGCTGTGGAACCCTCCAGCAAAATTCCCTGCAGAGAGGCTGGGGTCAGACCTTACCAGCTACCCCAAAAGCTGAGCATCTTCCCAGAGGAGCACAGTGGGCTCTCCCCCAAAAGCTGCAGCAGGAAGAAGCAGGGCACAGAAGCCAGAATCAGCCTGGCACATCTGGACAAGATCAAACTTGGTAGATCCAGACCCAAATTTCAGTAGGCGCTAACAGCATAACTTCATGAAAGTTTTGTACCAAAGGCCAGAGATCACTGCTATACAAAATGATATAGGCAAGGAGCAAAATGCACTCTCAGGTCACTAGTGGAATAAATGCAGGAAATGCTACCATACAAGAAAATGGGAGGGAGCCGGGCGTGGTGGCGCACGCCTGTAATCCCAGCACTCGGGAGGCTGAGGCAGGAGGATCGGTGACAGTTCGAGACCAGCCCGGGTTACAAAACTGAGCTCAAGGCCAGCCTGAACTGTACAGCGAGACCCTGTCTCAAAAATACGAAAAAAAAAGAAAAAGAAAATGGGAATCATGCAACCAAAATATCTGAATTAGTAACATCTGAAGTAAGCAAATAAATGAAGAAACGTATAGAGGAATTCAGATTGGAAATAATGCCTGAATTTAAAAAAAGAGAAATATCTGAATTAATAGAGTCTGAAGTAAAAAACAAAACAAACAAACAAAGAAAGACAAAGAACTCCATAAAGTATAGACAGAATCAGATCCGAAATAATCTCTGAAGTAAAAAAAGATATCTGTAAATTAAAAGCGTCTGAAGTAAAGGAAGAACTGCAGAAAGGTAGAGAGGAATTGAGAGAAGAAATGATCTCTAAAGTAGAAAAAGAAAGGGTAACTATAATGAAAGATTTAATAAATGCCTCTAAAGAAGACACTGATAACAAATTAAAGGACAATAGAAAAATGATGGAATCCTTGAATGATCGATATAGGAAAGAAATAGATCACATGAAACAGTTTCAAAGAGTTATACAAGAAAATAAAATCTCAATCACATACTGGCAACACTGTATGAACAAAAGTGAAGACAGAGTTTCAGATCTTGAAGAGATAGGCACAGCGAGAGAAAAGGTAAGAAAGAATCCCTTAAAAACAACCAGGATGGGCTGGGGAGACAGCTCAGAGGCACAAGTACCTACCTGCTTGGCAAGAGAAAGGTCCTGAGTTTGATCCCCAGTTCTGAAAAAAAAAAAAGGATGCAGGAAAAAAAATAATTCAACAACTGCAAGATGCAAAAATGAATGACATAAAATTAACAGGAATCAATAAGAATGAAGGAGCCAATAAAAATGATATAAAAACAATATGGGCAGAAATAATAGCAGAAAATGTCCCAAATATGAGAAAACAGATATTCAGGTATATGAAACATATACAACTCCAAATAACATCAACAGGACTAAAAACACACCAACATATATAATAGTTAAGATTCCAGAAATCAAGCAGAAGAATAATAACTAAAAACCACTAGAGAAAAGAAACAGATCATGTTTAAAGGAAAACCCATCAGAATAATGGGAGATTTCTCTTCACAAACCAGAGAGTCAAGCAAAGCATGGAGCAGAGTGCTTCAAGTCCTCCATGAAAACAGATTCCAGCCCAGACTGCTATATCCTACAGAACTCTCTTTCAAGTATGAGGGAAAAGTGAAATGCTTCCACAACAAGGAACAACTGAAGAATTTCATGATGCCAAAGGCAACCCTACACAGACTACTAAAATATATTTTTGAGAGGGACAAAAATGACTCTAACTCTACAAATGAGACCAGAATGAACCCACCAAATAGGGTACTAAATTAAATATAGGAGAAAAAGTGGTAAATGATAGTAAGTAAAAGACATGTCAATCATAACTCAATACATTTCAATTATAACGATCAATATAAATGGACTCAATTCTCCAATTAAAAGAAATAGACTGGCAGAGTGGATAAGGAAACAAAATACAGTATCCTGTATACAAGAAACACACATAACTCATACATAAACTCATAGGGTACAAGTGAAAGAATGGGAAAACAATACCACATGGATCAGCACCTCAAAAAAGCAGGAGTAGAAATTCTGATTGCAGACAGTCTAAATTTCAAACCAATATTGACAAAATGCAATAAAGAAGGCCACTAATACTGGTTAGGGGAAAAATTTAAGACGAAGAAGTAACACTTATAAATATGTACACAAACAACACAGGAGCACCAATTTACATAAGACAAATCTTAATGGATGTGAAAAATCTATTATCTAATACTAAAATCTTAAAAGGAGATCTTAATGTCCTTTTATCCCAAAAATATAGGTCAAGCAGTCAGCAAACAAGTTACAGAACCGAACCAGATCTTGGACATCTAAACTGAGTAGACAAACACAGAGTGTTCCACCCAACCAATTCTGAATACCCATTTTTTTCAGCTGCACATGGGACATTTTGCAAAAATAGACCACATAGTTGTGCATAGGTCATGCTTAAGTACTTGTCAGGCAACAGACATTATCCCTTGTATAATATCTGGCTGCAGCGCAAAGAAAGTGGAAATGAATGATAAAAGAAACCATAAGATAGCCGGGCGTGGTGGCTCACGCCTGTAATCCCAGCACTTGGGAGGCTGAGGGAGGAGGATCGTTGTGAGTTCGAGACCAGCCTGAGCTACAAAAGTGAGCTCAAAGCCAGCCTGAGCTGCACAGTGAGACCCTGTCTCAAAAAGACAAAAAAAAAAGAAACCATAAGAACACCAGAAATACATGGAAATTAAATAACACCTTTCTCAGCAACCAGTGGGTTACAGGTGAAATTAAACAATGTCTACAATTTATGGAATTTCAAACACAAACTACCAGAATTTATGGGATGCAGTGAAAGCAGTTCTGAGAGGAAAATTTATAGCTCTGAATTCACACATTAAGAAAACAGAATGGGAACAGGTAAATATTCTTATGCAGCAACTAAACCAACTAGGAAAGGAAGAGCAAATGAAACCGAAAGACCAAAGATGGGAGGGAATTATAAATATTAGAGGAGAAATTAATTCAATCTAGCAAAAGAAAACAATATAAAGAATTAAGGAATCAAAAAGCTGGTTCTTTGAAATATTAAATAAAATTGATAAGCCCCTAGCTAACCTCATCAAAAAGAGGAAAGAAAGGACTAAATTTCAAACAATAAGAAATAAAAAGGGTGAGATTACTGCAGACCCAGTAAAGATTCAGAGGATTATTAACAACAAATAAACAAATATATATATATATATATATATATATATATATATATATATCTTCTTAGTGTGCCTAGGTCTATTACTCCCCAAAACATCTGCATAATCGATGTTTAAAAGTGTAACAATAAGATAAGCAATTTCCTTTTAAAAAGTTTATGTGAAGAAGTGAAATTGAAAATATCTTGTATATTGCTCAAATTTGACTAACATATATGTTGAGCAGTTTTTAAATGACCTAAATAAAAGCACATATCGAACTACTTCGCAGTTTGGAAAATTGTGCTTGATAATTTGCTGTACAGATATGTTCTATTTTAAACAAACTATTAATTTTTCTCCTTAGGAAAAATTCTCCCAAAGCAAGATAATTAATATTCTCTACTAATTCATTACAGGATAAGCAACAAAGATACTGCCAATTTCAGTGCTCTGCTAGGCAGATGTTCATCAGTCTGCCGCAGAAGAATTCAGTGCAAG
This sequence comes from Myocastor coypus, assembly GCA_004027025.1. NCBI lineage: Eukaryota > Metazoa > Chordata > Mammalia > Rodentia > Myocastoridae > Myocastor > Myocastor coypus. Next base: position 930 of record PVJA010004750.1, on the reverse strand, counting down.
AAACCATGCAGGGCCTGTATGCGCCTCCACTGGCTCTTTACGTGCCTAATAGGTGGGCCAGTGTACTGCTGTGACATCTCAAGAGAAAGAAAAAAGCTAAGAGTTGTACCTAAATATTTTACAGAATTAAACTTAGAAGTAGTGTGCATACCTTTAAAACTCACATTGACTTTCTTCCTGAGTTGTAAGTACTGCTCATGATGGACACAATGCTGACCATGATTCATTTCAAAGAACACGGGGAGGTATGGTATTCAGTTTTACATCCATGAGCCAAAACAAACTGTATTTCTGTGAAAGAAGAGAACACATATTTAAAAATCACTAGGTGTGTGCTATAAAATTGGAAAAATAGTATATATACATATACTCACAAATATAAATGTGCATGTGCATATATATGTATACAAATGGCTCCTTTGTTCCTTGCTATTTATCTTCATCATCATCAGTGACATGTAAAGATTACACTAAGTCCCAGAAATCAGAACTCAGCTGGAGCAGGCGGCATCAGATTTCTTGTTTTCATGACCCTGCCATATATTGGAGCAGGGAAATTCAGGGCAATAACAAACTAATAAAAGCTGCCAGGTTTGATTTCCCTGTCCATTGGGGATTTTATGGGAATTCTATAGTTGGACCAAAAGAGTAGATAAGAAATATGGGAGAGGCAAAACATCTAGGACACACCTCTAAAATCCTCTTGTTATTTTTTATAGCTTAGGCTTGGTGTTGGACCAAACACTTTTTGGCTTGTCTTCTCAGTAAGCCTGTCCTCACGCCCCTGCCCTGGCTCTCCCACCTCCTTTCCTTTGGGCCATTTCATTGTCGTTACTCTTGCCTGATTTCCAGCTGGAGTTCTGGGCATAGGCCATCTGTGACATGACGCACAGCTCTCTCTCTCTCTCTCCCTCCCTCCCTCCCTCCCTC